>CM075861.1:66064527-66124527 GCA_037975125.1 Latrodectus hesperus
GCACTAAGCAAGCATTGAAGTTGGTCGTCTTCACTGACTCTTCTATGACGGGTGGTATCATTTACACCAGACTTAGTGTGAAAATCCACAAGTGTTGCCAAGTTTCTGGACGGCTATTGGCCCTCTCGCTTAATATTGGTCCTAGAGCATTGCTGATGGATATTTTTGAAAAGTATCTTTTCTTGACAAGTTTCTAAGAGTCTCGCCAAATAAGTGACCAACTTACCAAGTCACTATAAATGATGTTTTCCCGTATACTTTGTAATTTTTCTTTTATTTTAAACATTAAGAAATATTTGGGTTATACTTTTTTATTTCTTTTTTCATGCATTTTTTTTTCTAATCACCAAAGAAGTAACAGAATTCTCGGGTTAAAATGCAGAGTTTTTATTTTATGTGAACTGTTCAAAAGAGATGTTTCCGTTCATATGCTGTTTTCCATCCAAATTTACTAACAAATGAGGCTAGATATACCACAGCAACATGTATTTATCAACTTCCAAGTTATACAAAGATTAAATGATTGAAAGTACAACTGCTTGTAAAGTTTGGATAGCAAAATCAATAGTTAGTGCAGCCACCATTTTTAGCTAAGCATTATCTTGGCATGGAATCAAAGCATCTTTAGATGTATTCTTTGTGCTATACAAATGGATACACAAAATATCAAAGTTGATCTATTGTAGCAGTGTATGGTGTATCTAGAGCCAGTGTTACGTAAGTACGGTCCCCAAGTTTTCGATTTGTGATGGATAGAGAATTTAAGCATACCATGTAACAAATTTAATCTGATAGATAGCGAAGAACTCTAAAACATTTCGTACCATATATGGTCACGAATTATTCTGCTGGAATATGCTTGTCCGAACGTTTTGATAGTATGGGAAACCTAGGGGCTTCTCCATACATCAGAGATGCAGCTGTAGCTCTTCAGTGTACTGGCAATTTATATTAAAAAGTTGTGAGAGTGAAATCGAATAACATCCAAAGCCATGATACTGGGAACCAGATCAGCGTGAAGATCCTCTTTCAACATTCTTTCGTCCAGACTCGAATATGGTTCTCGTGTGTTTGCAAGCAGAAGCTGGTATTCGTCAATAAAAATTATTTCATTCTGTTGCCACATTTCATCCCACAATTAGCGGTTCAAAAGCCTGTGGTTTGAGTAAAGTGAAAATGAAGTTGTTGTTGTTACTTATGAAACATGGACAAGGCAAAATAACTAGCCAACGCCTTTGTGAAATTAGGTCTTTCGTTTTATCAGAGCTCCACGGTGTTTAAAGTACGACTTTGCCCTTAACTCCTCCTTTAGATGGCACCACCAGAGAATCCACTTTCTCCATTTTGGCATTGATCTGAAGGGGGAGGAAATTTTCTCCAGATCATTACACCCATAGTAACTGCTCAACGACCGACCACAGGACTTTTGATTCTACAAATTTAACGATCATTTATATCGCATGTACTCGGTAAGTCTTTGGTGACATTGGGAATCAGCCCTTCTAAAAGGAAGGTCGATGCCATAACTATTAGGCTACGACGTCCCTGTAAACGAAGAAATGGATGCATTGCGGATATTTCACTCTGCTACAAACGACGTCGAATGGTCGCACGATGCTATCGAATGATCCTTAGCAAACTGTTGTACTATGGTTTGTGACGTAGATAAGTGATTCGCCTAACACTATCACAGATTACTCTGAATGATAATTTTTATAAGCTGGTATTCTTCCTTGGTCGGAATAAGAAATTTATATGAAAGCATCTCAATATCTTTTATAAGGCGTATTTAAAATCTAAAAAGATAAAATGCTTAAAAACAATTGTACTTCAAATTAACAACCTCTGTCTTTTCCCTTTACACAGGTGACACTACAGCCATTTGTGATGTACCAATGCATTGCAATTCTAACAACTTTTATGTATCATCGGAGCAAACGCATCATGATCATATGATTTGCAAGCTTCCTGTTGATTGTAATATTTTAAGTGGCAGAAGATTGGATATCACTAAAATAACTTCTGTGAAATTTAATAGAAAAGATTTAAATAAAAATATAATGAAAACTTCTAAAGAACTTGGACAAAAATTGTAACTTACAGCTATATATTTCAGTAACTCCTTTTTTTGTACGAAATTATCTTTATTTTTACTGTGGATATTTTTTATAATGCAACTACAGCAACTGTGCAAAATGATAACCGTAAAAATTTCTAAAGAAATAAGTGCAACAAAATACGGTTTAAATAAATATCGGGAAACAAAATTTCAAATTTTGGGGTAAAGTCCAAATCACTTTTGTGTGAGAAATCAAGTATTTTTTTGTTCTATTATTTATATTTTATTAAAAAAGATAAACTAAATTCTATTAAGTTGAATTTGACTTATGTCATGATTTACAATAATGCTTCAAAATAATGGTTTTCAATTTCCTGTAATACCAAACTTCATTTTGCAAATAATTTTAAATTCTTATTTCAATAAATGGATTCTGTATCAAGCGGTTACCCCTCGGTTTGACAAAAAAATTGGAGATAAAAATTTCTTATAACTCTAGAATTTTCAGAGCTTTAACTAATTTAATTTTAGGGTTGCTACTTTGTTACTCACATTTCAATGCCTATCTTGAAGTCAAAAATCGCAAAAAGATCAAAAGATACCCTTTTGTAAACTTTTACTCAATATAAATAATCTTTATAAACTGAATAAGTTTATTAAGATTATTTATATTTACTGAGGTAAAGTTCTTAAAAATAATTTTAAGTTGTTAAAAATGTTAAGACTGAAATTGTTGAAAAAATAATAAAATTAATGAGATTCCTTAGTTGACGGCGATCATCATAAAAATGGAAATGTCGCATCAATTGATTCATATGCAAAGCAAACAATTATCGAAAATACGCACATCGGTTATCTAATTAGGTAAACAATTAAAGGAAATACATTTTTAATATTTCAGTCGACAATAAAGTATTGCCATTTGTATTTAGTTCATGATATATAAAATTTGCAGAATGAAATATAATCTAATTGTAAAAACAAACATTTAAATTATTCTTTGATAAAAAAGTTTTTACCTTACAATTTTGTTTACTTTAATATGAAATCTTAAAAACTATATAAACTCCTAATAAAGTAGAATCCCATATAAACTAAAATACCTCAATGGCATTTTTGATTAAAGTTTTATTTAACATTTTCTAGCCATCATCTTTTATTCTCTATAATTTTTATTTTGACAATCAGTTTAAAAACCAAATAAATGGAAAAATAATGAATTACATTAGGAAACATAGTTTCTTTAATTTCATAAATTCAAGGCAAATCTCATTTTTTTAAAAGAATACATTTTGAATTATTTATGAAAGAGTAATTATAGGATAAAAATCCTGACATCTTAAGTAAATAAGAGATATTTGAATAAAGAAACAAAAGAAAATTGCATTAATCAATCTAAGTAAATAAATACAGATAAGTTCATTTACTTTTTTGAAAAAAAATCTAATAGCTTTTAAGAGAGGGTATTATTTAACTTGGTTTGAAGATAAATCAAAGTAAGTGTTTTCTTTTGGAATTTCTTTCATCTTTTAATTAGGCTCGCAAATATTATTAATGATTTGAATTTTTTCGGTACCTTTTTCAATTCTTTTCAAGAAATGATTTGTTTGATCTACTTTTTGAATAGAATCATATTTTTGTATTTATTTTAACGCTTGATCAATTTCAAACAGGAAAATTAATTTCAACGAGATACATGCGACTGATGCTATTTTAATACGTTTATTGAAGTCTACTGCAATCGAAGACAATCTCATCCAAGAAAACAATTTATCTTTTTTCAAAGAGTTTAAAAACCATTCAATTTGTCCAAAAGCGTTTCTTTTAAATTATATTTTTCTTTATCTGTGTTCATTTTAAATTGCGCAAACTTAATTTGATAGATTAATTTATAGTGGTTCTGAAATGAGTACTTCAATTTCTTTTTTGAATACACTTTAAAAGTTCATTAAGTCGATTATTTTGTAAAGCATTTAAAAATACTCCTAATCATTCAGAGTTATAAATACTGAAGCTATTTTAAAGAGTTTATGATTTTCTCAAGAAATGCTTTAGATTATTATAACTTTTATGATAATTTTTGATAAAATAGTTAAATATTATACATATTCATTTTCTTTTAGTTCTTAAAAGTTAAATATATATATATATATATATATATATATATATATATATATATATATATATATATATATATATAATTTTATCTTTTAAGAACTATAAAAGAAAATGAATATATATAACATTTAACTAGCTTTAGGAAAGATTCTTAATAAAGTATGTTAATTGAAATCGCATATTCACGCGCGGGGAAAATATAAACATTAAAATATATGCAAATATATGTATATACATGTTCTCCATATCATATTACTCTTAATCAGATATAATCTGGTTTAGTATGTACAAAGTTTATAGGAGCTAAATATAATTCATAGAATATATTGATATTTATGAATTCTATTTAATATAGCAAAATAATGTCTTAGTTTAAATAAAGAATACATGATACTAATTGGATTACTAGACAGAAAATTGTATTTTTTTTCACAAAATGTAGCTGTTATATTTTAAATTTTATGTTATATTTTGAAATTTCTAAAAGATTTAACATTTGAATATATTAATATATCTTAAAAAGAAAATTGCTGTCACAAACTGATTTGACAAATAAATTAATTCAATGCTAAAATTTTCTATTTAATGATTGTTAACTGCTGGTGAAGCAATTAAGTCAGTTTCCTTTATTTAAATTACCTATATTTTAACTAAGCTTCATTTAAACAACAACCCTACAAACTATTAGTTAATTAATACTTAATTATAAATTTTTTTAAACAATTATATTCATTCATGTAATTTCTAAATTCAGGTGGACGAAATTATTTTTACAGAAATTAAGCCTCTTTTCAAATGATATAAAGGAAAAAATGTATAGAAACCAGTTGCGTCATTTGATTTTGCAAATACCAATTTGATTAGTAAGTATTAAAATAATAGATTCTTCGTAATTTCTGCAAAAAAGAATTTTTTAAGAAAATAACTCTAGTATTTGCATCTTATTGAAGTAAAAATGAATTTAAAAAGCATGAGTTATTTGGATTTATGTTAAAGGTAATATTAAAATAATTTTTCTGAAGAAAGAGAAGAATTCACTTTGTATTAGAAAAATAAGGTCAATTGAATGAAATCGTTTCAAAATATATGAAACAGTTCTCATATTTTTGGTAGAAGATTCATAAAACAGTGGAGCCAAAACTTTTAAAGAATACGAAAGACCGCCTCAACAGGTCCTAATGAATGGAAGATTGAAATCAAATGATAAATACTCTAATTACTGAAGGTTAATAACTTATCACACTGACAGCATACATTTGCAATGAATCACCATTCATGTCGATATCCGAAGAAATGGGAGGGGAATGTCCTGGGAAAAAAGGGGCGCTGCTGTTCTTTTCAAACTGATACTGCCTTCACCCAGGGCTAGGGAAAACATAAGGGCTGGCTCATCGCTTTGATGTATCGCATGCCGCCTTGTCTCCGGAGAGGGGAAGAGCGTGACGTCACTGGGCATCCACTGGCTGCCATTCTCTATGCTAGCTTGTGTCTGATCGCAGCTTTCTCATTCATTTTGGCTTGTTTAATGTTAATGTTTAAGCAAGAGTATTTTTTAAAGAGGAAAACATGACATCGTGTGCTGTTGCTACGTGTTCAAATATGTATCGAAATACAAAAGGAAAACACATAATATTTCATCAATTTCCAAAAGAAAATCAAATGCTTTCAAAGGAATGGGTGCAAAGATGTCGAAGAAGTGACAAAATCAGCATCAAGAATGTTATAGTGTGAAGTGAGCATTTTGATTTGAATGAATATATGGACGACATGCAAAATCAACTACTTGGTTTGCCAGAGAGAAAAATATTAAAACCGACGGCTCTGCCTAATCTTAACTTACCGGCTTTAAACATAATTCAAAATACTCCAAAACAGAGACAAACGAAAATAAGAAGATTAGTAGAAGCTATTGAAAGAATTGAGTGCGTGAGTCCACATAAATTATGTGATGCAGAAAATCAATGTGATGGTGATAGTAAGTGCCTTAAATGCAATGAATATTTAAAAAATATAGAAGAATTTAGAAAAAGAATATTAGTGCGCAGAAAATACAGTGAAATTCCTTAAAAATTAGCAAAAAAGAAATCGAACTTCTATAAAAAGAATAATTAAACGATTGAAATCAAATAAAAATTGCTTTTAAATTAAATACAAAAATTAAAAACGAAAATAAAATTACCTCAAAAGGAGAACGTTAAACTTGGGAAGATGATTATAATTATTTTTTCCCTTATAAGCGTGAAGATTAACAAAATAAATTAAGAACTAAATGGTCATCTGACACTATTTCAAAATGTAATTTGATTCGGTCATTATCTTCAAAATCTTACGATTTTTGGCGAAATACAATGGGATTAAATATGCCAAGTGCAAGTACTTTGAAAAGATGGTGTTCCAAATTTAGTTGCATGTCTGGAATTCTTAAAGATGTAATTGATGAAAAAAATTGCGAAACTTTTGAAATTGAAAAACTTGCAAATTTACTAAATATTTGAGAGGCATTTGTAGTTTTTTTCACTCTGATAAAAAACAAAATGAACTTAAAAATAAAAAGTAAGTATTTTGCTTAGAAACTCTCCAGGCAGCTTATTCTCCTTGGATACGTCATCAACGGCTATTTCCGGTGACAGTTTTGGGGAGCATTTGAGCCAGCCCTTCTCTTTCCCCAGCCCTGGCCTTCACCTATACTAAGTTTCATTCTATTCAAAAGAGAAGAATGCAACTCAGTGCAGATGAGACCAGATTCCAGATAGCCTGCTTGCTCTGTTCATTATTGGTACTCTGGTGACGTCCTGATGATTTCCTTGATTTCAAGGGTTTTTGAACTTATCAGACTACATACTCAAGGTTTGCTAGTGGCCTCATTTGATGGAAAATGTGAGATCTATCCTATTTTTTATAAATGCTATGTTGCATGTCCCCAATACCTTTTTTGTGTCTAGGATTTCCTTGCGAATCACCTGATGTTTTTTGATTTTGTCAATTTTGCAATATCAGATGTGATCAGAAACAATAACAATACCACAAATAATAATTTATGCACCCATTGTGTATGGCGTAACCTCTAACGCCATACACAATTAGTGCGTAAATTAAAGTATTGTACGTGGCGAAGCGATTGTATGTTTTGCTTGTAATAAATTACACAACTACACCAATTTCCTTGAAAGATATGGTTTGCCAATAAAGAAAACAATTTCTATTAAACTTTCATGTCCTTTGATTGTTACTTAGAACCACAAATTTATATTTCACTGAGCATGCTATACATAATTTTCGATGCCTTTTTTTAATGTTATTCGAAAGGCATACCCCTATCAGATGACACCGGAAATATTACAGATCATAAAACGTGCTTTCCAAACATAATGAAAATTTGTTCACTGATAGTACAGAAATATCGCAATATCTCCATTGAAATGTGTGCAGAGCATAATGTAAATTTAAATCCAGATCAGTGCGTATTATCTTCATCATGGTCAAAAGCCCTTCATGAGAGCTGTTGACAGAGCATTTTCATCCTTTGTATTATATGCTTAAAGAATTCAAAAGAACTATGCACTAACTATGAGAATAAAATCCCGAAGTATTAAATAAAAAATATTAATTAACTTTGTATGAAAAATATTTTTAGAACAAATAGGAAGTCGTGACCGTATAATGGAGTTATCATTAACAGTAGATGGCTTTGGCTTCATCAAATCTTGTGAAGGGAAAAATAATATTAGTATCTAGACTCAAATGAAGATACAATCGAGGATACTAATTTTTATTATTTTTAGCTTGCAATAAGAACACTTCAAAGGATACACAATATTGAAGTTCTTTAGAAACACACATTTACATCAGCATGCAGATTTCATTTTAGAAACATGGTTGAGGGGAAAACTATTCGTGTAGATCTCTGTAAAAAGAAAAGAAATCAAAACAAGGAAAATGAAATGAAAAAAATAAATTAATAAGTGAAGAGATCACCAAAACAGTTCTTAATGGAAAAGTCTGGACGAGTGAAACTTCAACATTTCAATGTTGCATCCAACGCCAGATACTTGAAAATTTGAAATAAAACGGCGTAAAAGAACTTCGCTTTGCTAAAAAATGCTTCTAGAAACAAAACTTTGGAACAATTAAATTCCACCAATTGATAATATCATAAACGGAAAGTGTCATACGACAATTTTCAATAATTATCTTTAATATATGTATTAATATAAGTTGAATTAGTAAAAGACAGAAGAATGATCTTACAAATATACTGTGAAATATGAAAATTAATTTATATATATTATTTTAGGGTTATTCTTAGAATTTTTATTTTAAAATTAAAATTTTGAAATTAAATTTCCATCCATATTGCCATCTTTCATACATTTATAAAAAAACTAACGTATGATGAACTCATTAATCTGCTGATAGATTCTGACACCAGTTGTAAAGAATTTAGATAAGTTAACAATCGTCTTAAAACCATTATAATGTTTTTTCCTCTTTCAGTAAAGTGTGCAATGGTTCTTATAAAAATAATTCTAAACATAATATTAAAAAATCCCTAGAATTAAAAAAAAGTATTAGATTTTCAGATTAATAATTCAAATGATAGTTAGTTTCTTATTTAAACTTTTTGATCTAATAAATATTAACCATAAAGTGGCTGTTTTTTTCGTTCGAGTTAAGATTATGATAACACTACTTTATTATAATTCTCATTGGTTTGAAATATCCCTGACGTCAGATTACGTTTGATCTACGTCACATCGTATTGAAACGGACTCGTGAATGGGACTTGTCAACGAATTTGTTGCCCGATTTTAGATCGCATTCTTCTTCGAGTGATAACAAACGAGACAAAGTTTATATTCAAATGTTGTCAGCGATGAGAAATATTCATTTATGACTTTTATAAGCAATAAAGAAATATTATTTAATTATAATTTTTTCGTTTGTAAAAATTTTTAAAATCAGAACAATTACCTAGTGTTCTAAATAGTTTGTTTTCAAATTTTCAAATCTTTAGCGATATTGCTTCTAAACTTGAACACGTTGAAAATAGAATAGAAGAAAAAGCAAAAGGAAAAAGACAAAACACATCCACTTTATGATTAATTTAAATCGACAAGGATGTGTGTGATTTAAAGTTTTTAATAATAACTTTTCTCTTTTAAAAAATAAACGATAATATCTTAATAATATAAATATCGGATAAACTTTGCCTTTTTTATGTTTATTTAATTACATTTTTATTTAAATTTTTTATTTAAAGTTAATTATCATGATTAGCTTTTGGGTAAAGTACGAAATGATGAAATAATTCCTGCTTTTATCCTAGAATTAAGTTCGATCTCTTATAAATATAAAAGTTTTAAAGCATCTGAGCTGTTAAAAATATACAATACATTCAACTGAAAATAAAGACATGTAACACACAAACTCATTGAACAAAAACAAATGTTATTTCTAAATAAGAATTTTTCCGATATATTAATGCTAAGATAATGCGAGTTTCAATTCGTGGCTTTGATATTATTTTCAATTCATCTTCATATCATTTGCATTAAATGTATTTGCACGGAGAGCAAATTAATGAATTTTCATAACTGTAGT
The DNA here is from genome assembly GCA_037975125.1 of Latrodectus hesperus. Classification (NCBI taxonomy): domain Eukaryota; kingdom Metazoa; phylum Arthropoda; class Arachnida; order Araneae; family Theridiidae; genus Latrodectus; species Latrodectus hesperus. Next base: position 66,074,306 of record CM075861.1, read on the forward strand.
AACAATACTTGGTTTCAATTTTTGTTTTCCCGTGTCTAATCATATTAAGATTTAAATATATTGCATGAAATGTATTCTAAATTGCATTTCATATATTAAAACTAATGTATATATTACATTTGCAAATTATATCGTTGTCTATAAAATATTTATTTCTCTCCTTAAATGTTATTATATGCCCCGGGAATAATTCAAATTCATTTGCACTATTTCAAGGGATAGGCTTGATTTTCTGATTCAGCGCTTGACATTGTGAAAGGGAATTTTCTTCAAAGTTTATGATGAATTGTGATGACTTTTTTGGACAAGAGAAATAAAAATAAATAAGAACGTTTTAACCAATAAATTTTATTTGAAGAAAGTTTATATATTTCGTGACTCTTTAATCTGCATAGAAAATTGATCATTGGATATTTATTGTTTTATATATTTTATGTTGTTGTAAGCACCGTTTCAAATATAATTTCATAACTTCAACTTATGTTGTTGTAAAAAAGCAAAAGAAGAATTCTTCTGATTTGTGACTTTCTAGAACATTGAATAATAATAAACTTTTGGGACCGTAACTGAAAATGGGAGACTCAAAGTATTTTTAAATATAAAACTTTTGGTCCCTGTATATCCAAGGCTTATTTGTGGTTGGTGACACACAAAGTACACTATATATATATATATATATATATATATATATATATATATATATATATATATATATATATATATATATATATATATATATATATATATATATATATATATATATATATATATATATATATATATATATATATATATATATATATATATATATATATATATATATATATATATATATATATATATATATATATATATATATATATATATATATATATATATATATATATATATATATATATATATATATATATATATATATATATATATATATAATATACGGTATGAGATTATATGTAAAATTTACATTATTATATAAAATTTTTTACTCCGTTTTTCTGGTAGGATTTTTTTTTTTTCAATTTCGTATTTCTTCTAAGCTAATTTATTGCACAAATTTAAATTATTATATAAAATTATAAATAACTCCCATTATTATATAAAATTTTTATTACTCCTTTTACACTAAAATTAGAATTTTCTCTCAGAAATTTTATTTTAATATTGATTACATTAAATTCCATCCTTTACAATTAACTGATTTTTGTTCTCAATTCTTAGATTACTCAATGCAGAAAGGACATTTTTTCCCGGTAGGTTTAATTTTTATTTCTATTATCGTATTTCTTCTAAGCTAATTTGTTGCACAAATTTAAAATTCCCATTATTATATAAAATTTTTATAACTCCTTTTACATTAAAATTATAATTTTCTATCAGAAATTTCATTTTAATATTGATTACAATAAATTCCATCCTTTACAATCAACTGATTTTTGTTCTCAATTCTTAGATTACTCAATGCAGTAAGGACATTTTTTCCCGGTACGTTTAATTTTTATTTCTATAATCGGATTTCTTCTAAGCTAATTTGTTGCGAACATTTAAAATGCATGCTCCCACCCTCCATAATGGAAACTCCCTTTCTTTTCATTCCATGATGACTTGGTTTTGGTTATACATCATTCATGCTTTAAAAATGCTTGGACTGGGAACTCGTGACTCATTGTGCTAAGACTTCTCACTCGTGAGTTGGAGAACTCTGAGTCCTCATCACAAGTGACGCGATTCAATGACTCGCGGTCTCAGCTTCTGCCGAGCACTTTAATGGGAAGGAAATCCTGAAACACTGAGTGAACTCCTCAGCGGAGATGAGGAGTTTCGCGGAATTCACGCGGCACGTTATGAATTCCTGTAATCATATAACAAGCAGGACATCAATTTGATTAATAGAACGCCATTACAACATCTGAATTCCACTCGCTCGCAATTTAATAGGATTTTCTCGATGATAGATTCGTGTTATTCATTCATATCGTACCCACGCTCTATGCATTTCCCCATCGCAATTTTATGACGGCCATGAGTTGAGTTTGATTTACTAGATTCATTTTATGGTATTTTATATATTTTTATCTTTCTTAGTTTATTAATAAAGTCATTATATATACTAACTAGATTTATATAAAAGTTCATTGTTTTACAATTTTAATTATTCCTCCTAAAGTAAGAAAATTTTTATAATAAAATAAAATGTATTATTATAGTTATAACAATCGTTAACCTGATAAGAGAATATTAGTGTAATATCTCTATGTACAATTGTATGATGTTCAGGGGACTTGAATTTGAATTACTAGATTCATTTGTGGTATTTTATACTTTTCTCTCTCTTAGTTTAATAATATTATTATTAAAGTCATAATATATGTTAACTAGATTTATTAAAGTTAGTTGTTTAATATAATTCTACATTATTCCAACTGAAATAAATCAGTCTTTATAATAAAAGTAAGCGTATTATGATATTTATACCAATTATCAATCGGATTAGAAAATATTCGTGTATTTTCCTATGAACAATTTTATTCAGTCATGAATTAAATTTAATTTACAAGACTCATTTTCTTTTGATTTATATATTTATCTCAATTAATTAAATAATAATATTATTATTAAAGTTGTTATATATGTTAATGAGATTTATTAAATTTGCTCGTTTAATTATTCTAAAATATTCCTACTAAAATAAATCAGTCTATATAATAAAATCAAAGTATTATATTATTTATACCAATTTTCAATCTAATTAGGGAATATTAATGTAATATTTCTATGTGCAATTTTATGACGGTCTTGAATTTGATTAACTGGATTCATTCTCTGTTGTTTCATATTTTTTCTCTCTTAATTTTATAATATTGCTGTTAAGTTCGTTATTTAGGTTAATTAGATTCATTAAATTTTGTTATTTAATAAGTCTAAATCACATTCCTAGTAAAATAAGACAGTCTTTATGTTAAATAAATATCGTATTATTATTTTATTATATTTATATCAATCTTATTATCAATCTGATTAGAGAATATTAGATAATTGAAATTAGGCCATATTTTAATCTAAGAGTAAAATAGATATGTATTAGCTTCAGTAGTATAATAAAAGGTAGAATAAGTTTAATAATTTATTCTATCTTAAGAACTAAAATAAGTATTTCCTTAAAAACAACAATAATCTCTTAAAATTAAAAACCTTTCATTAGAAATAGCTGCAAAATGTATATCGAAGTAAATTAATTTCATATGTAAATTTAATTTGTTTGAATTCAAAATAATACTTATTTCTAATTTGTACATTGTTTTGAAGAAAAAAGTAAAAGAAAAAAATCAAGCAAATGTGTTAGAGTGGATTGTGACAACTACTTTATGTATTGAAGAGTTTTTATTTCAATAAATAAAAACATTGAAATGGAAACATATTATAAAGCTAATTTACTGGATTGGAGAAATAAAATTAATTGCAATGTGATTTATTTAGTTTTGAGTACGTAATTTCATATTTAATATGCTTTAATCGGTTTAAAATAAAGAAAATTCGTCTTGATGCTTGTCTCCATTTTTAGTTAAATTCTCAAAAATGTTTGCTATAATTTTTTCCTCTATTTATGAAATGAAACTTATTCCTACGAAAGGAAATATATTTTCTTTTACTACAATTAAGTTCATGTCTTTAATTTTAATCATTATCTGTATATTTTTTTACCAATATGTAAAATTTTTTATCAATTGGAAATTCTTACTTTTCTGGAATCTGGAAAACTTACAATCTTGGAAAAGTTTATTATATATATATACTTAAGGTAATTATCTATTTCCTTTTTGAGGGAAATTATTGAGGTAACCATAAAATATATGAAAATAAACACAAGCTTCTGCTTATATCACATAACTTTTATTGGTAGAAATTTTCATTGGGTGTGTAATATTTAAAACTTTAATTTAAAAACTGCTTACAGAAACTGAAAACACTACTAACAATACACGGAGCGAAACTTTACTGGAGAAATTTCAATGATTTAATATTAAATTTCTCCATTACTTCATCTGGTGGATTGAAACTCCTAGGAGAAAACGTGACTATTACTATTTGCATATACCAATTTAAAAATTTTTTTTAAATATTAAAATAAAGTCTTACATTCTATTCATGGCCAAAAAACAAAGCGAATAAGGTGTGAAACCCTTAAAACTCAATTTTATTTTAAAGTTATTAATTACTGAATTTCGAATTTTTTCCTATACATTCGAAAAATTTTCTAATTGGCAATACGTCACAAAATAGGAAAAACTTTCGCTGCAAAGGGCAAAACAATATTTAAAAATAATTTTAAATATTTTCATTGTTTTAAACAAGCATGCAACGAAAATGTAGAGGGAAGATTAGTATACATACATATTATTTCAAATGAATAAAAGTAAAATTTTAAATTTTCCATGTAAGCTAATACTTCGTCTGAAATACGTTTTTTTTATAATAAATAAATATTATTATGACAAGTAAAATAAATATTTGAACATCTAATTGTATTTAGAAAAAAGTAAATATTTTTATAAACATTATTGAAAAAATTTTTTAAAACTATTTCAGGTACCGAAAATTGTTAAAATTAATAAAAAAAATTAGTTCCTGATGTAAAACATTATTTATTGTAATTACATTTGAAAAACCTGCATTTTTTTATATTCTTACTCGTAATTAAATTTAAAAATTAAAATATCTATGATGGGAGTTATCAATTTGAAATTTACATATTACTTTGTTTGAAATTCATTTAGGAATTAAAAATTCATTTATTTTAAATTTAGTTCTTACAATTAATTGCGAATTAAGATAGAAAATTGCAGCCATTATGCTAATAATGTTCGATTGTTTTTTTTTCCACCCTACCGATGATTTATAAAAAGTTAATGAGGAGATTTTTTCGTTTTGATCTTTTTCTTTTAGACAGTAACAGGAATTTTAATTATTGTGTCTTTCGTGTATTATTTGCATGAAAATAGAAAAATTATCGAAGATGAGTTTTTGTATTTAATTTAACAATAAATTGAAAGATGTCTAGATTATTTTGTTCATAAATAATTTGAGAATCTCATTAGTTCTATAATTATGTAATGTTGCTTAATAGATCAACGTTTTAATGAAGCTCAATTTTTCTGTATGTCCCGCCACGTTAATAGTTGTTTTCTCTGAATAGTGTGTGTGTATATATATATATATATATATATATATATATATATATATATATATATATATATATATACATACATTTATATATATATATATATATATATATATATATATATATATTATAATGTAAAAAAATTTAAATAATGATGATAAGAAATCATAAAATGTTATTACTCTTCTGTTTTAATCAATATTTAATTGGAGGTTCTCTACATATTCGAAAACAACGCTTTACATGGGTTGTTGTCTAATTCAAGAATAATTTGGTCATTCGATCACTCAACCATAATTTTCTGTATACGAGGGATAAATGTAACGTGTCTTCCTGTTTAAAGTGGGTTTCGAACCAGTACAGACATAGAAGAAGAAGTTGGGATTCAAAGCAATGAACTGTTGAATCGCAGGCAAGAATGCTAACTACTTGGCTACTAACTCGGATGATGGCTGAGCAATTAACAAACTTTTTACACTAGTTGTCACATCAGTTTCTTATATAACATTTGGAAAATCATTTGTTATCAATTTTCATTTAAAAATCTGATTTCTTTTGAAAAATAAAAAATATATTTTAAAATGTTACAAATTTTAATTTTTGAAATGTTTAAATCTAAAATAAAGTGTCCGTGACGTTTTTATGCAATCTATGCAAATTAGACAAACATGGTAAATTAATGTAAACTTAAGAAGTACTCATGAGGAATCACTGGGACGTAAATTCGCAAGCTAATGTAACTTTCATCAATGAGTTTGCCATCGTATAGAATAAAATTATTTAATAGGCACGTGGTTCAGGTAGAATGATATAATTCTTATCGAATCAAATATATTATTATGAATTCATTAACATTACTTGTATTAGTTTTAAAATGTCTCAGATAGATCTGTAATTCTCAGATTTTGAGCAAAAATAGCTCAATTAACTCTATTCTAAATCAGAAAAAGAATTCAGTGATGATTTGGCGATCCTTTGGTGAGAGTCTTGGTGTCAAAAAATGGATAGTTCTGGAAATGTCCCTCACCGAATCTTTAGGGCCAATACTAAGTGAGAAAGCTTAGACCTTGCAGAATCTTTGGTGAAACTCTTAGATTTTCCAGCCATCTCAGGTGTAAATAACGCCTCAGGACTTAGAAGGAATCAATGAAAACGATTAGTCATGAATGCCAGGCTAGAGCATAGAAGCTGTCGTTTGTCTGAGATACTAGTTACTTCTGTGTTTGGAACCTGTTTCTTGTTGTATTAGATAAATTTGAGCTGTGTAATTGGGATTTTAAATTTGCAAGCTAATGTAACTTTCATCAATGAGCTTGCCATCGTACAGAATAAAATTATCGTGATAGGCTCCTAGCTCAGTAGGAATGATATAATTCTTATCGAATCATGTATATTGTTACGAATTCATTAACATTACTTGCATTAGCTTTCAAATGTCTCAGACAGATCTGTAATTCTCAGATTTTTGCAAACATTGCGCAATTTAGGAGTATTTTACTTTAAAAATAGCATTTGTAAGGATTTAGTAATTTTTTTGCGAGATTCTTGGTGACTGGCTGCAAAATATATATTTCTAGAAAAATTCATCACCGAAGCTCTATGACCAATTTTACGCGAGATAGAGTACATTCTATGCTATCTTACTTAATATTAGTCCTAGAGCTCTAGGTTCTAAGCCCTAGATTCTTCCAGAAATCTTGTCGAAACTCTTAAAATTTCCCGCCACAACTCAAACATACCATAGGAGGATGGTTAATGAAGGTGATCAATTTTGAACGCCAGTCTAGCCCATGCATGCTGTTATCTGTCTTAAGTTTAAGAGACTTGTGTTTAGAAGCAGCTTCTTAGCTTATTAGCTGAATTTTGTAATTGTGTTGTGTAATTGTGTAATTGTAAGTTGTGTAATTGTGACTTCTAAGCTAGAATTTCTTGTACCGTGTAGAAACTGCTACGGATAAATCTAATGATTTTTTATAGGATTGTTTTACGACTCTCAATCACAAAAGCGTGAAGCACGGTACAATATCATATTATCCTTAACAGCACAGAGAGGATGTTGGAGGCCACTCTTCTTTGTAATAAATGATCAGCAGCAGATTATAGGAGAAGAGAAAAAATCCATTCAGGATATTACCACAAATAAAAAGGTATAAAATTTTCCTTTTGTGAAAGTTTTCAAAATCATAAAAATTGCCGGTTGTGTTGTAAATAACTAGTTTTTAAATTTTCAATTCTCCAGCGATATTACTTCTAAAATTGAACACATTAAAAATAGAACAGAAAAAAAAGCAAAATGAACACAAAACATCCACTTCATAATTAGTTAAAATTAGCAAGAACAATTTAAGTTTTTAATCCTTTATTTATTTTATACCGCTAAATCAAGTCCATGAATATGTCCCTGTGAAAAAATCTAACACTAAAATTGGAATTTCAAAAAGATCAATTCTGGAAATCCCGAGACAACTTAGAGTATGGTCAGGTGGGTGCTGATGGTCAGCTAACTTCAAACAGGCTGAGAAATCATTTTTTCTTGAAGAATAGAACATAGATCTCATATGATCATTGGTAAACTTGATGGTTTTTTCTAGTCCCGACTACAACATTTGACCGATAACGTGGCCACCAGGGTATTTTTCCTGGTACCATTTTTGAAGAGCTAAGATGGTTCAAGAAACATTAGAAGTTTTTAGCTCTAGGGAATATATCCAAATGAATCAGTGACTCAGATATATCTAACATCTTGCCAGCACCCACTTTAGCAAAAATATCTGCTGTCTCATTACCATGTGCATCAATGCTTGAAGGTATCCGCCGAAAGTGCACGTCACGAGAGGATGAAAGATGCACCAGATTGTTGATAATTGTCTTACCTATGTTATCACGCACTTTACACCATTTTTCACTTTATGCTATTTCACACTTTATTCATGTTTCATTCTAAGCATAAGAAATATTTTCTATTTAATGATAAACAAACGTTTCATTATCATTAAGAAAGCATTTACGCAAGGAGTTAGAATACTAGTACTTAAAAACATGAACGTAATGAATAAAAAATTTAATACTACTGCTATATTTTGTTTTTAAAAAGTTAAGAATTATATTGAATTCTCTACAAAAATAATACGAATTAAGATAAATATTTAGATTAATAAAATAGTGCTACAAACACTTATTTCTGAAATTACGATTATTCTATAGCATAAGAAATGAATACATGTTGAATTCGAAGTAGCTATGACTCACCATTTAAAATAATTAAAATCTAAAAACAGTGAGAATTTCAGTCCAACTTATAGGTAAATAATTTATGAACAATTATAAAAATAAATTACTCTTACATCTTGGAACATATTTGAAAATAACAATTAATGTTCTTTTTTCTTATCGAAGTGACGTCATTTATCACGCCATGCATTGTTCCGCATTTGTACCATTAATGAAGTATTAGCACGGAAAGCAAACTTATCTGATCCGTGATCAATTTCATTCTCTAATAACTCACTGCAAAGTTGGGAGAATCTGGTGATGGATAGAGTAAACACGGCCGCGCATTGATCTCATTGTTATTCGTCTTTCACTTTTTTCCTGTCGGTTCCGGTTTTCTTTTGATTACGCTGTGTACGTGGGGGCCGCCTGCATTTCCTGCTCCCTAACAAAGGAGAAAAGGAATTTCTGACGTGAAAAAAAATTCTCGTACAAAAGGACTCCTTAAAGAAAAAGCAATATGTTTTGTTTAATGGATTGAATACAACAATCAGAATAAAGGATTTGTTAGAATATTAAGGAGACCAAATAAAGAAATCACTATAAACAAAAAGTTATTGTGTTCTATTTTAAGATGTCAATTGTGAATTTTCGTCATTGGGAATTTAATATGTGTATTTAAGTGTAAATGTCTGTTTCAAAATTTAACTTTTTTGGAACTTATATTTTCATCATAATATTTTATGAAGATTTCTAATATGCTATTAATAAATTGAATATTATAGATAAATTAAATTAAATATAAATAAAACTGTTGATGTATTAAACTGTCCGCATAACTTCGAGACAACTTTACATTAAAAATAAATTTTAATTTTTCTTTCATATTGCTTTTAGATAAATTATGATATAAAAATATATAAAACTGGCCACAAAAAATTTTAATTACTTATATTTTTTGTAAAATTGGTTAGTTTCTAGAAAATTATAGTGAAATCTTAACATAATGGCTATCACTTTACAGTAAACTGCAATTCATTGAACATCATTTAATTTGGGTATAACGTTAATCTTACAATAGTATATTATATGAATCAAAATCTAACATAAATATTGAGCCATTATGAAACTGTTAAAAATGTACAGCAATATGTATATTTAGCAAAATTTTAATATTTTCTTTAAGAATAACTGGAAAAAATTCTGCATATGTATGGAAAATTTTGCTACATTCCATAGGTAACCGCACTTATAAAACATTTAAGCCACACAAGTTTCATATAAATATCTTCATAATTATTTATGATATAGAGTTAACAGGACTTAGAGATTTTATGAAAATCTATGTGATGAGAAAAAAATCGCCTTTTAAGTGATAGTTTCGCTCATGATAAGTTGCAATTTCTTTCCGAAATTATAAGCCAAACATCGGCCCCATATTTATGTCCATCTATCAGCACATAGTAAAATAAACATAGTAAAAAAGTGAAATACTAATTTTCTGTAGAACTTTGATCTAAAGATGAAAATTCATGATTCATTTTAATTAAATCTCTCTGTGATTTAATTTGTGTTTGAATGACTGTAAAACGAAAAACTGTTTTTGAAACTAGAAAACTCCTACGTATAAGATTCATAAATAAAAAATAAACTGACACATGCAATTGAAAATCAACTTTTTTTTTGAACAGCGTATGCAGATTCCTTAATATCATACTTCTTTTGAAAATTTTTGACCCAGTGTGCAGGATGGCTTCACTATCTAAGGATTTCAACGAGTGATACAATCTCGATTGGTTGTTAAGCCGTCCTGCACGCATTTTCAAAAATTTTCACTATTTTCTTAAAACCAATTTGCAATAGTAACCATATAATCTACGTTGTCAGTTAGAAATATTTATTTTACACAATTAATGTTTAGTGTTCTTAAACCACATTAAATTTTTTCTTTGCAATTTGTAAAACTAATTTTAAATGTTACCAAATTTTTATTCTTAAGAAATTTTGAAATAAAAAATATTGTTTTACTCAGTAAAAGTATTTATGTTGAAATTAAAATAATACTAAACATCAAACTAAACGAAATATTATTTTGAACAAACCACAAAAATTTAAATTTCGTATGAAAAAAAGTTGATACGACATTTAACACCCAACCCAATACGAGTTTAGTGGATAACGCACTTCTCTCCTCCGTGATTTGGTTCACAAGTGCTAAATTATTTACAAACAATGTACAGTAATTAACATTCTAAAAGGCTGCTTCTACAAAATATTTATACATTTTCTCCAGTTTTATTGAGTTTACTATCTACTTATAAAACTTTTTCGCAAATTTTATTTAAATAAATTAATTAGTTTTAATACTATGTAATAGAGTCGAGAAAAGTTTCTAGAATATGTCATTTTAAATATTTTATGGTGAGTTTTTAAATATTACGATGACATAGCATGAGATGCAGTTGATTTAGAAATAGTGTGAGTAAGTTTATGCGCATGAAACTATTTATGGTAAATTTTAATCGCTTCACAAACAGTTTCATTCTAAAAGTTAAATGTTTAAATTACCAATACAGCCATTTTTACTAGTGGTAGTAAATTACGGGTACGAAAATGAATTCTCAAGTCCAGAATAAAATTTTAAAGATTTTGAAAGAATGGTCATTCAAATTCTATTATAAATAAAGCATTTAAAAATGGCATCAATTGATAAACACGTTGTTCAGAATTTAATAGTGTGATTTTCGACTATGGTTATATTTTAAGATCGTGTTTATTGGAAAAAATGTGTTAGATTAAATAAAAAAGATTTAGGTTGTCATGACAAGTTCAAAACAATTTTGCTGTCAACTCACATGCAATGTTGAAAATACTGTGGTGGTTCCAAATGTTAACAGACAAAGGAAATAAATATCCTTATTCAATACTATGGTTAAGGTTTTTAATCGGAAACCTCATGATTCCTTGAGGATTTTTTTGATGCCAAGGTAGTTGCCAAGATGTGACTAAACTGATGGCTGCTATACAAAAGCTATCAAAGATAAGGTAGGGTTACTAGAAATTTAAATTTATCGCCAAACCAAGTAGTACCCGATTCTACACCGAACCTAATACTATAATGTAGGTAAATGTAATTTATAATTACAATAATTATAATATCTTAAAACTTTTAACGTTTTTGGATTTGAAATTGATTCAAGCGTGCGAATATAAATAAGGGAAGAAGGAAACCGACAAAATATGCTATGTGGCTAAAAGTGGATGCTTAAGGCAACTGGTGAACTAGCGAAGTTGTTAGGTCGACTGTCGCTGCTGCAAAGGACGGTTATTCAGATTTAAGTGACTTTAAAAGAATAATGTTACTGCCCGCTTACAAGAAATGAAACCTAGAACCACCAAAGTAACAATTAAATTAAGATTTTTTAGAATGACTGTTTTATGAGTGTATTAAGAAGAATGAACTGATCAATAAAATAACAATATTAAACATCTTGGAAGAACAAAATCATTGCTGATTGACGAGATTTCTTAAAAGAGATTCTAGGGATTATAGCGGATTTTCAGGCAAGACAGGAACGAACCTTAGCTTGTAAATAGCTCATTGAATTTTATTTAATATGAACTTTTGTATTCAAAGGAACACTTCGCACTGTTGCTCTACACAACACAAAATATTAAACCTCACGTGGGAACGGTAATGACGTCACAAGTTGTTGAAGGCTGTCAACAGATTGTTTATCCTATCGAATTTTATTTCCAGTTACCAATAAGATTAAGGGTATCGAAGTCTAAAAAGGCCTTATAATTCCATGTACCTCGCAAGGGCAATAATTGTCTCTAATTTACCCCGAAAGTGTTCTCATATTTACTCTTCCGACATATATATATATTGCAAAAGAGGAATATGTTATTTATAAATTTTGCGTTAAATAACTTAATGCCATATTTCATCCTTCCTCACAGCAAAATAATGTTAATTAAAAATTTTTCTTCGATTCAATTTGAGATGAAAGAATATTAAAAAAATATGAAAAAATAATTTTAGTAAAATCAACACGTGTTACAATTTTATTAATTCCACTTTTACACACATTTTAAGTAACTAAAGTAATATGTAGAAGTCTTTTCAAATGAAACTAATTTTCTTTTAAAATTTTAATTTTCTTTATATATATATATATATATATATATATATATATATACATATATATATATATATATATATATATATATATATATATATATATATATATATATATATATATATATATATATAATATTCATGATCTATTTGACATGAGTAATAATTTGAATAAAGTGTTGCATGATTATAAATCAAAACACAAGAATCCTAATTATTAAAAAACATACTTAAGTAAAAGTAATTCGTAAAAAACTCTCTGATGCTTTCAAGAAAATAGATTTTATTTATTTTTATATTCGGTGCTACTTACACGCTTTAAAAGTTTTGATATTTATATTTTCTAAAAGATTTTGGACCTTAGCCAGATTCTTGCACTCAGTTTCATTTTTACTATAAGATTCGAAGATACATTTTTTATAGAATATATTTACTAGCATATTTTCCTTCTCTATTTTCTTCGTTACGAATTAATCTAGAAGTTTACTAAGAAAATTTATAATCATACCACAAAAAATATTTGTGTGGATATTTATATTATGATGCTTTTATTATAATATTCTAAATAATTCCTCTATTGAGTGCTACATATCCTGATAAATTTCTGAAGAATCATTATCTTAACATTCAAAAAAAAAATAAATGAAATAATTTTGTGCTATTATTAATATTTTATCGTTCAACATAAATATTTCTCTAAAATTTTATTAGAGCGAACAAGTTTATTATTAATTAATGAAATATTTCATTTTCAGAATTTATTTACTGGAATTAACTTCATTCCAGTAATGTTAATACAATTATTCATTTAATATGAGTATAACATGATTTCAAATTCAAATACTATTTCATTGTAATCAATAAAAAATCATATTATTATTTATTTCTCTTAAAATAATATTAAGTGCACTTCTACCGTATAAAACCGTATTTGAATCCTTAAATTTGGTGAATTTTTTAGCGGATATCTGTGTTCATGTGGCAACTGGTTTTTTTGTCATAGAGGTGGAGAAGACAAGAAATAATGTAAAAATATCTATTTTGGTGGGAAACCTAGTATTTACTTTATCGTGAAGAAATTTAGAACATTTTGTTCCCGTTTCGGAGCTTGGCAAGAGCTTTTATTTGAATTGTTCATGTGCACTCTATATATTATTTTTTCTATGATAAAGCAATTAATATAAATACAATAATTATACCGTTTCTTTGAATGCAAGATTTATTTCAAACCAGTATATAACGCTTAAAATCTGTAATAGTTTGTAAATATTTTTCTGAATTAGCATATTATAAATATAGTTAAATAGGAAAAGATATTTATTATGTTTTAATTTTTTGGCCTACAGAAATCATAAATTCTTATTGTGTTATGTCAACTACTTTTTCTTAATGCATTTAAATTATATGGATAAATATTTAGAATAATATGTATTTGTTTATTCCCACAATATATGATTATAGTTTTGTATGTATATTATTAGGTGGAACCCTTTTTGAAACCAGAAGTATGCATAATGAAATTTCTTATTTTTAAGTATATGTATATATTTATTTATATAAAATCAGTAAATACATTTAGAGCAATAAATATAGTATATAAAATACAGCATATTAAATCAAAAAGTTCAATAATGACTAATGTATATTACAGGCAATCTAACCAGCTCAAAAGCAGCTAAAAAGAGATAAGCCAGTATAAATTAGATACAACATGAAAACCAATAAAACTAGTAAGACAAAATTTGAAATCATTTGCAAGCATAAAAGAATATACAATACAAAGAATGTGAGGAAAGCATAGGGACCTCGTCTTCATCAGGAGGGAGATGGTCAGCTGTGCAAAATAAACACTCTCTTCTGACATCCACGAAGGACATACATCTGAAGATCTTCGAGCAATCGCCCCGAAGAGTGTTTGTATTAAAGTAAGGTGCCGCAAATGTCTTGGCCGGTCTTCCACCCTTGCACCTAACATTAAAAGCAGCTACAGTTAAGACAAAAGTCCTACAATTGTGCCAAGATGCAATTCTTGAAGACAACACTGCCCTGCTCTTCTCTAACTATGAATATCCGTACAATAAAGATAAATTACATCCGATTATCAGAAGCCATCAAACTAAAATTTTCAATCTGCCAAAAGCATCATCTAATCCAGTTATGATAACAACACGATTTAATATTTATACTGACGGGTCTCATTTAGATAATCAAACAGGAGCAGCATTTGTAGTTTTTGAAAACTCCAATCTACTGCATCAACATCTCATAAAACTACACAAGTATAATTCAGTCTTCCAGGCAGAAGCCCTAGCAATAAAAGAATCACTGCTTTATTCGATCCAGCATAAACTACAAAGTGTCACAATTTGGACAGACAGTTTATCTTGCCTAATGGCTTTAAATAACCCGTTACACAAATCCCCAATAATAAGATCCGTTCAAAATTTACTTTTTCACAACCAGAATATGAACATCCAACTAAGTTGGTTAAGAGCACATACAGGAATCACGGGGAATGAGGCAGCTGATCAAGCGGCAAAACAAGCAGCAACCCATCCAACTCTTCCGTTGACACCTTTAAAGTGGTCCAGAGCCAGTCTGAAATCAAAAATTAAAAATTATATACAGCAAAGCTGGCAATCTCTATGGAACAACTCGCCGAATGGTCACCATACAAGAAGACTAATACCAAAAGTTTCATCAGATGTGCTATATTCCAATCCTTATTTAAATTGTATCTTAACAAACCATGCACCTTGCCCCAGCTACTTCCACAGAATTAACAAATCCAGATCTCCATCTTGCATCTGTGGCCAAATTGGTACACTACTGCATTATATCACAGAATGTCCTCAAACCAAAGATCTACATATCAAAAAATCGTCTATTCAAACCAACTACCAGTTGAAAGAAGCATAAAAAATGTTAAATCAAAAATTAAATTAGACAATATATTTAGGCAAAGTAAACACAAATACATAGTAGAAGGAAGTAAAGACATAACTATAAAAATATCAATATCAGATAATCAGAACCTATTTAAATATTTGAATAAAGATAAAGTTGCCAAAAGTAAATTTAAAATTGCAGTAAATATATAGTTGCCTAGAGTAATTTGAAAATTACGAATTAAATTCAAGAAGTTAAAGTAGTTAAGAAACTAGGCAATAAATTGAAAGATAAATTATGTTTTAGGGGATTTAAAGTTATATTATGTGTTTAAAGATACTTAAAGTGATAGCAGAGGATTTTCGGGATTCTTGTAAGAACTTCAATACTTGGGTGAGCCTTTCTGTTGTTTTTAGATTTGTTTATCAGTATTGCAAATTTGATAAATTATGTTGACGTTCTTGAGAAAACTAATAGATTTAAATTTAAAGTCAACAAATAAATTTACTGGAACTCTAATAGTTCTTAAAGAACGTATAGGTATATTATATTTAATGAACAAAATCGCATTTGGAGTGTTTGCAATTATCATGAATTTGCTAAAAATCAAATAAAACGTTTAATCAATCATCTCAAAGAGAATAATATTCCAGCCAATTTTATTTTAAAATATGTAGGAAGTAGGTAATCACATTTGTAGGGTAGAAGTAATATGAAGTTTTACAACTATAGAAATTCCACCCAAGCATTGTAGTTTTTACAAATCCCGAAGACACCTGCTTTCACTTGTAAGCTTTGAGGTTTCCTGATTAAGGGAAGCTATTTCAAATTTTCTTAGAAGTATAAATGTGGAACTTTTTTGTTTTTCTACAGGTCATGACTGTTTGTCTACCTATTTGTATCGGTTCAAACTGTGGAGAACTTCCCTATGTCCATAGTTTAAGGAAGATCAAATTTTTGACGCCAACCTCCTCGACTCGTACCTTGCACTCTGATTTTTAATTTGTACTTTTCAGAGGTACTGGAAGTTCAGAGAACTAATGACGCTATATCCAATTTTCTGGGAATTTGTAAATAGATAAATAATTGAATCTGAATTTTTTTCAAAGACATATTGCTTAAATTCGGAACATGCTTTTAAGAATTTGCTCTTGAATAAAAATCGGTGCTTTTTATTTTGAAATAGTTCAAGATTTTCTACCTCAAATTTGAAATTAATAAATTACAACAATTGTAATAATTATAAGTAATAATATCAAGTTCATTTAAATTATGAATGATGTATTTAATTTTCTGATTTATTTAACATAAATTGAAAAACATAATGAGAGAAATGCAAAACATTTTCTAATGTTGCATATGTATATTATATATATATATATATATATATATATATATATATATATATATATATATATATATATATATATATATATATATATATATATATATATATATATATATATATATATATATATATATATATATATATATATATATATATATATATATATATATATTCAAAACAGTTTTAATAATTTGATTTTGTAGAAAAAATTATGTTTTTACAAATTATTTTAAACTGTTTTTAATTTTGAAGCTAATAAATTACTAGTAAATAAATACTTATGAATAAAAATATTAAATTCGTCTCAATTTTAGTACATGATTGAAAGTTTCGATAACTAAAAAAATATTTATCAAAAAGGAGCAAAATCATTCCATATCACAGGATATCACATCACAAATTTAAGGCATTCATTCAATAGTCACTTGGATGAACAAATTTATTATAGCTACACAATGAGTTAAAATGACATTCGTCGTAATACTTAACTGAAAAATAAATAAGATATTCAAACTATTTTTAATTAATAATATTTTCTCCTTGAACTTTTTTTCTCTTTATATTAATGAACACGTGATTTAAAACATTAAGTGACTCAAATTAAAAAGGTCATTTGCATAAGCATAATATAATGTTTGTTATTTTTGTGAAAATTATTAATCAAATATGATATAATAAGGAGAACTCTTGAATAAACACATGTATTTTTCAATTAAAAACTAATGCTATTAAATAAATAAAGAGAATCTTTTGCTATTTAAGTGATTAGGTTATGTATTTATGAATGTAAAACTTAAAATCTGTATTCAGTTTAGTTTCTTTCAAAGCGAATTTACAATTTCTCTATGTAAATTATTTTGCAAAGATAGAAAAATGTATGCTCTCTTTAAAATCAAACAGAATCTATAGAATTTTAAATTTCTCTCAAATCTTTCTTTGAAAAATAATTTCCATAGAAAGATTTGATGGAAAAGAATAAATATGGAAATCATTACATTTAGATATTTTCTCTGTGTAAATAAATCTAATTCATATGGAATTTTTTCACTCATGTAAATGGAAGTAAAAAAAATAATTCAAATTTCATAATTTTTTACCCAAATGAATTCAAAAGGTTAAGAAATAATTATTTGGATAAGAAATTATTATGCAATATAGTTATCTTGATGTCAAAACTTTATCTTAAAATTTAAGATTTATACTTTGGTCCTAATTACAGCATTATTTTATAAAGCAGTTGTGCTGAAAATTGCTTTTGTAATCTGCTTTATTTCGGTTGTTAATATTGGTTTTATCATTCATTATATTATAATATTAAAGTATTGCAGTGCTGTACCTATACTTGCACGATAGATACTGGAAAGGCAGAAAGTGCATCACAAACTCTTTGACAAACAGTGACTCGGAACGATTAATTAGTTTTTGTTTCTCATTCCTATCTGCTTTACAAGTGGCTCATTTCTTGTTTTTGTATTTGCTATCACTCACTTTTCAATGAACATATTTTAAAGAGGCTATTTCTAAAATTAAAAATTCGAAAGAAAAACATTGATAAGCTTTATTTATTAAAAATGATATAAGGCATTAATATTATTTACACTTTAAAAATTGTACTTCATGAAAAATTTACGCATTTTTAATAATAATAGAGTACAATTTCATTATTCGATGATTATTTTATTATAGGTTTTATCTAATAATAGGAAAATAAAATTGCTTGCAAAATACATTTCTCTTCATATTGTAATATTTTAATTAACATCAAAGTGCCAGCACTATTAAAATACATACAAACATTATTTTCTTTTAAATACGAATTTTGTCTCAATTCATTAAAAAATTTGATGTCCGATAAAAATTAAGAAATTTAACGAATTTTTTGAGCTTATGTTTTACAAATACGATTTTTATTATTTCAACAATTTTAACTAAACTAAAACGTTTAATGTTGGCGTAAACAAGGCAATAGTCTTAAGATTCAAAAGAGATTATTTGCAAATATTTTAATTATTAATTTAGAATTCTATTAATGAATGGAATTTTTAAAATTTGAATCGTCCATGCCGATTTAAATTAACCTTAAAGTGGATGTTTAGTAATGTCTTTTTCATTTTAATTTTTCTTCTCTTCTAATGTCCATGTGTTAATAGGTTGAATCCATGGTAAACGGCTTCTCAAACCGTTGTTTTGACCCTTGTATAAGAAATCGTTTAATTAACTAAATGAATTTCGATCCTATTCTCAGACATTAGATGATGAACTACGCCTTGTTTGCTGCCACTCGGAGTATGTGATTTGATGGCAGGCAGCAAATTCATCGATAAGTCGGATTTACAACGCCGTCTCAATGCGACATGAAGTGGACGAAACGTTATCTGACGTCATGGATATTTTGAACCAATGCGAATGGAAATAAATGGGCGTATTCAGGATCGCAAGTATGAGAGAACAAGCACTTTATGGTTAAAAAAAATCATATATATATAACCATATATATGACTCACAAATTACCAATTAAACTATATTTCCAATCTGGAATTACTAATGTATGTCTCTCAAACTACAACTTTACAGAGATAACATGCTTTCTTATTCTGTTGAAACCCATGAACTTAAATGTCATTTGAAATTATTGCAAATAAAATATATTACACAAAGATATTTTTAATGAATATCTGTGTACTCTAAATTATTGCTTATCACTATTCTTATTACAGAATTTTTTTCTTTTATAAATTAATTAACTGATTTATTATGATTTAATATTTGCTATTAATTTACTGATATTTATTTATGGTTATGGAAATGCATGGAAAACGTTAGAATGTATCACCTTATTGCATTAGATTTATAAAGATATCCGAAACGGTTTTTTTATCTTAGAAGCATATCGAGAAACAAATTATTTTATTTTCTCATCAAGTAGAAATTTAAAATTATTTCCATTATTACCTTATTTTTATAACAGTAAACAGTGAATTACAAGGAAAAGAAATTGATTCGAAATTTACGTTAACATTAATGTGTTACATTATATAAGATATAATTCAAAATTTTGTATTAACCAAATAATTCATAACTCTCATATCATTCCAAAAAAAAAGCTTTTTATAAAAATAATGGATATTATTATAACATTGAAGAATATTTGTTATAGAAAAGTATGTATTACAAAGATTACTTCAATCTACATCTCTCAAATTCACATTCTTTAATCAAAGCATTATTACTTTTCTGAGGTTAATCTTTAGTTGTATTTATAATTTAATATTGTGTTATGAAGTTTCTCAGATATTAATACTTTATTTCAAATAAAATTCGAAGAATAAAATCATGGAGTATTTTGTCTCTCATATTAAAATGAATTTCGTAATATTTATTTCAAACTGGGGTCTACATATTAGAAAAAAAGTTTGGTTTCATTAAAATTTTGAATAAATAAGTTCTATTTTTATAAAAATATGTGCATACTTATTGTATAACGGGTGAAAAAATGAAAGAAATGCTATATGAAAGCTAGAATGTAAAAACTAAAAAGAACTAGAATGTATCAAAACATTTTTTAATCAAAATCATGCATATGTTGGAAAATGATTTTTCAGAGTAATATTAGAAACGTATTTATAAAGTCAAGGTATTTTCATATACAAAAAAAATTTAAAAGTATTTTTAATATACATTAGTGAGAAATTTAATATCAAATTTTAATATGCATAATTAACTCAAATATTTTTATTATTTTATTCTGTTCTATTATTTAATATAGTGAATTTATATTAATAAAAGCACATTGTAAATATTATTTGGCTTTATATTTTATTTCAGCACCCCATTAATCTAATATGGAAAATTTGTTTTATGGAAATGTAATGCAGGATCTTCAAGTTTAGATTATTTTTAAAATCAGCATAACCAATTAAATTGACTATTGCTTTTCTAATAAGGCAATATTATAAAATTTTATTCAGTATTTTTTAACAATCGACGTATAATATTAATGGCGCTAGCGACTAATGTATCTTTAAATTGTAAGGTTATCCAAATATTTATTTTCTTCATTATTTATGAGGTTAAGATTATGAGAGTTTTAAAACTTTCACGATCTTGCTGATTTCAATTAATTTTGTAATCATCTAGATTGTTTTAAACTTATCAGCTACATTAATCCTGGCGAACAAAGGACGAAATACTAAAACAAATTTAACCTATTTATACCTTACCTGTTTATCATAAAAGTAAATAAAACTTAGAAACTTACTCAGAAAAAAGAGCTCACTCAGATATTACAACGAAAAGGTGTTTTGATACATTTAATTCATAAATATATTCTCTCTAGAAAATATTTTTATCTTTACAGATGTTTCTTCTGATAACACATTTCTTGCTGGTGAAGCTGGTGTCCATCATAATCACCACTCTGGTGTTAAGGCTAATATCAAAATTACCATTAGTTTAAACGTCACCAGTGAACTGATTTCTATTGAAAAAGGTCTTTTTTTCTGTGGCAATTTTGATGATTCTGTGGGATATGATGATTTCTTCTCCGACTTTAAATCAGCACTTGAAGCCATCTGCAATGGAAAAACAATTATAACTTAGGAAATAAATGTCCTTTTTATTCAAATAAAAGGCCTTGCATTTTTCAGTGGTCCCTTCCTACATAGGCACCAAGGTAAATGAGTTTACCGGGCTAGAAGTTAGAAACTTGGACCAGCCTCTCATTATCATCATTAATCTCATTTATCTGCTCTATAAAATGAAAGGTCCTGAGATCGATACCCACAATGTTGAACAACTGAGCATGGGTATGGCGTTTCTGACTAATAGATGTAGGTCTGCCGTGATGAGTGCTTGAGAGTCTTCTGGGTTTCCTCCCTTGGCATGTCATATAAATAGTGTAAATATACTATCTTCTTGATGGTGTCATTATACACGATGTCTATGAAAACAAACAATGTCTGTGAAACATTGTCTGTTTTCATAGATTGTGCGTATACAGCCTACTGACTAAGGGAATTCCTCACAGAAGGCAATTATGTGGTGGGTATAAAAAAGATTACAGCATTAGGCCGTTATTCTGTGCGGTGCCATAGCATCAAGTAAATGTGTCTCATTTTCATGCAAATTTCCCGTGATGGTTACATGAAATCAGTCACCACTTGTATTGATGATGTTTTCCCTGAAGTCATCATTAGGCATTTTGATTTTATGTTTCATTTGCTATACTAAAATATTTTAATGAGTAATATTTAACTTCTGAGTGATGGTGGCCGTTTCCCTGTTCATATAAAAGCAAAAATTAACTTATATCAGATTGCTGGTGTGTTTACTTAGGACAACTTGTTGGATCCCTAAGATCTCCTTCTTAAGAGATGGTTTTTACGTTGTACAAATCAAAAACATCAATCTCGCTTCACAAGTAGGTTGTCCCCTTGTGGCATCAAAATAATGTTGTTGCTTCATCTAGTGTCTAGTTCATCAAATCCTTAGAATTTATATTCCTAGTTTAAAGTTTTGCTCAAGACATGTTCTTAATTCACGAAAAGATAACACTAGCCTTTATAAAACAAAATATTTATTAATAACAAATTCATATGACCAGCATGCTTACATCAGCTGTTGAAGCGTGTTTGTAAGTACAAGTAACAAATTGTCGTCAAAATACTTATACAGTGGAAATCAGTACAACTTTAGGTCATGCAGTCGCTGTAGAATAAAACTGTGGAGTCAGCCATGTCAAAATACTTAGGTTCGCTAGTTAATACATGTTACAACCAACATTATTATAGTTTTTTTTTATCTCAATTTTGTATATTTTTATCAAACATGTTGATACAAAATGTCAAATATGTGTATTCAAATGCAAAAAATGACTATTTAACTAATTGTATTGTTTTTATACGATTGAGAATACGTGTGCTCGAAGTGTAGGTTTTTCTAGTACAGAGGTTTATTTTTATAATTATGTAGGTTTCATTATTGTCATGGTAAGATAGTTACTGTCATTAACGATTTTGAGAACTTTATTGCTTAAAAACACTAAAAGTTTCTTCAAAATATTGTGTTTTAAAAATTAAAAATGATTTTATACAGAAATATATCAATATGTTATACTAATTCAATTATCATAAAATCTGATTCTGAACAAGAGTTGAGATATAATTCATCTTCATCAGCACAAATTAGAACTGATTTTCGTTCTGGTTTTCTGAATGTAGATACATAATTTTCTTGAATTGCATTAGGTTTTCCATGTTTTAGAAAGATATATTAAAAATATTTGCAAGTAACTGTATATAAAATTCTCTCTCGTTAAGTTATTATTATTCCACAAGTATATACAGGCATATACTACTTTCCAGAAAAAGCTTTAAAACTTGACATAATAAATAGCAATTTACGTATCATATAATGAAAGATGTATTTTCACTGTATTAAAAATTTTTTTTATTTACACTTACTAATTCACTGCAATTAAAAAATTAAAACACTTCTGATAATTCATGAAGTTCAACTCGTTAAAAATGCAAGACTAATGGCCTATTTCTAATTTCTGATATCGTCAAAGGAATTCCTTTAATAATTTACGCTCGAAACAGTTTTTTCTCACTTGTGTTAAGCAATAAAAGAAACCTTTATATCCAATCAAATGAAACATGTATTTTATATAGAATATTTTTGCATTAAAATTCATTACTCATTTATGCTATGAAGACAAATTCTTTCAACCTTCATTAAAGATTTTTGATGAATTTTTTTTATATAAAATATCGAAATATATTTATTACTCAAAAAATGAAATAACTGATGATGTTTTATTTTCCAAGAAATAATTAAAAATATACACTATAGTTTATAACTAACTAACAGTAATATAATTTTAATAATTACTGACTTCAATTATTTCTGGGAAATCTTGTGAAATATGTTTATAAATTGAACAACAAAACAAAACAGTACTGTTAGATTTTAGTAATATGTATTTAGAAGAATTTGTATATAATTATTAAATTTTCTGAAAGAATTTTAACTTCATGATAAAGTTTGATGCTCTTAATTAGTTTAATTGTCTACCAAGAATTTATTACTGTCAACTTTTTGCATGCTATATAATATTTGTATACCATGTGACGAAAAGATCAAAGAACTTCCCAGAAAGATGAGAAAAGAGAAAAAAAAGGATTTACGTAATCACATAAATTATCATGAGTATATACAAACAATCTTCACAATATTAGTTAAGTCATTTTAATTTAAATCTCAATTAAAATTATTTTTTTGTTTTCAATGATTTTTCGCAAATGAAAATTATTTTTTAGAAACATTTAATATGTTACATCAATTATATTTGCTTTTTTGTCCCTTATAAATTACGCTTTATATTCCCCATTTTTATTGGATTTTACAAAGGAAAATTTGATGATGTCTGCACTTATTTTTGAATAACTTTAAAATTGCAAACTTTTGAAGATACTTACTAAAAGTTTATTGAAATAAAAACATCAAAACATATGCAGCAGTGCAACTCAATATAAATTATTGAAAATTGGTCATTATATAGAATTCATTGTTAATTATAATTAAAAAAATCTCAAAGTACTTCATGATTCTTCACATAGTTTATGTTATATATGTACAACATAATCACAAATACAATTTAACCATTCATTAAAATGAAAAAACCAATTACTTACATATTTATTAATTAAAAGTTTTTGAATATAGATATATAAAAAAGTATTGAAATGTAATTTTTATATTATGTTTTGAATAAAGCTCAGTTTAAAACTTTTTAATTAAATTTAACAGCATTTCTCAATGACAAATATATTAGAGTTTTATACTTTAATTTTTTTCTTATTTATCTAGAATATAAAAGCGGAAAGCAAAATATTTCTTTTGTTAATAACAATATAAGTGGGTATTTCACAATGTCTCAATTTGTTTGATTATTATTTTCTATTTAAATAATAAGTTTCATAAAAGTTTTTAGCTCATCTGCATGAAATTGAAATTACTATGTTTTTCTATCAGCAGTATTGTTCCTCGTGAGATATAAATGGCAATTAATAATTATTTTTTTTCAATTTTTCTTTTCAGACAAATCTTTTTGAAAAGGCGTAACTTTATTAGTTGGGTTGAAATGTATAAATAACTTAAAAAATACATATATAAGTCAAGCATATTTCTTATTATCTATAACTAAATATAATAATGTACTGACAATTAAACAAATTGATTAGTCATAAGAACAAGATGATTTATTCCATTTTTTTACTATTCTATCTACTTAGAAATGCAATTTTGAGGAGTTATTCTTATTTCTGCGGAGGAGGATTTTCTAGACATCAGACAATCAATGTTTTTATGACAGAAGAAAAAGTTATCAAAGTTTTATGAAAGAAAATAGCTAAGCAAACATAATCCAAATTATTTCTGTCTTTCGAAAAGTCACCTTTTAATTAATCATTTCTCTGAAAAGTGATGTTTTTCTTATATATATATGTATGTATATATATATATATATATATATATATATATATATATATATATATATATATATATATATATATATATATATATATATATATATATATATATATATATACAATATATAAATATATATATATATATATATATATACATATATATATATATATATATATATATATATATATATATATATATATATATATATATATATATATATATATATATATATATATATATATAAATATATAAATATATATATATATATATATATATATATATATATATATATATATATATATATATATATATATATATATATATATATATATATATATATATATATATATATATATATATATATATATATATATATATATATATATATATATATATATATATATATATATATATATATATATATATATATATATATATATATATATATATATATATATATATATATATATATATATAGATAAATGGATTGATTGTTTTTTGAAAAAAATTTTTTTCTAATATGAAATTTATAAAATCCACTGCAATTAATCAATAAATTTATCGCATTTATTTCATTACTATAAATACTATTAATAAAATGTGAAATAGATATTGTTTAAGTCATTTACTTATTAACTAGTTTTTACTTTTTGTTTATTAGAAAAGACATATTATAATGTACTTTGTATAAAGCTCTCTCTCTGATAACTGTAGCAAACAATATATTTTTTAATTCTCTGAATTGAAAATACATTATTTAACAATACAATATATTTTATGAATGTAAATTAAGAGTGAAATTATGCATTTTTAATAAATATATTAAGTATTAGAAAATACATTTTGAGATAGATATTTCAACTATAATTTAAATACTTTTCTTTATTATTTAGTATATACTTATAACTATCTTATTTATTACATTTATTTCGTATAAAATGTTTTATCATGTTATGCAAAACTTTTTATACCTTTAATATGATAAAAATATAAGATCTGTCCCTTAATATATTTTACTTTATAATATGAAAAGAAAGGAAAATGAATTACATTATATAAAACAACATAATTTAATTACACTGTATGGTTCCAGGTCTTTTAAATTGTTTGACTATAATATTATAATTTTAATGAAATATTAATTTTAAATGCTTTTATCGCTAATATCCTTTTTCAAAAATTATAAATATTCATCTACAGATATTCTGACTGATTAAAGCGAAAGATTTTAGTTTTTATTTTCAACACATAATTCGAATGTAAGTCAAAAATAAATTTGTGCAGTGAATATTATGTTATACATTAACAATTTTTATATTATATATAAATTGCAATGGAAAATTTTTAACATTAAAATATCTTACAATATTACATAATGATTAATGTTTCACATGCCTTATTTTATAGCCAATTAAAATCAAAAATGTTTTCAATTTTAATGAATTCCAATTAGTTAAAGTGAAATGAAGCTTTGACTTCAGTTCACTTTAATTTTAAATAGAAATTTAATGTAATTTTTTTTATCGAAGTTAATACTCTTGAATAAACTGTAAGTGATGAAAAGAAAAAAGTGCTTTTAGTGAAAATATCCTAAAGAACAAATTCTTCTGCAAGCTTGAAATGCCTTCTCTCCTATACTTAACACATTCAGTTAACGTCTTTTACTGTAAGACACTGAAAAAACCGTTTGATTTAAATAAGTATTGCTTTTGACAGTGCATTCGAATGCGCATCAGAGGACTCCACATTATGCCAAAAGCATGACGACGAAATTGCGTGCTAAGTGAGGCAAAGAATGTTACCCATTCTATGGCATCGTAAGCCAGTGATGACAGTTTTTGGCGACCAAAATTAATCTCGCAGTTGTGTTAAAGTCACGTAAAACAATAATTACAAATGCATCGAAATTCTCAGCCTTCTTAAATGTGGCACGCATTATTAGCCGCTCGTTTCCCGCATGTTACGGCAAAAGAGCAGCCACGATTGCTATTTGTTTCTTTTTTTCCATCCCTGTTTCCGGTAATTAAAGCTTTTAGAAGAGATGCGCCGAAATGGGGAAAATAGTCATTTCTCAAAAGGGAGGAAATGATGGGATTCACCCAAATGCTAAGACACTTTTCGTGTTAAGGGAAATGTAATGATTTCGAATGGTTATGTTGCTTATAATGACTTCTTAACTAAAAATTGGGATACATTTCTTAGAATGCTTTTAGCTTCAAGGTTCTGGTATTTTAAAAAAGAATTCAAGTCAGCATTTGTGATAGGAATAATTAAATAGGATATTCGCAGTAGTTGATTGTTAATGAAGTACGAACATGGGATAAATGCATCAATTAACTCACAAATAATCAATGCAAAACATACTGTAATAAATTAATTCAAAATGAATCATTGATAAAGACAAGCAAAATAAAAAACAAGCAGATAATAAAATTGCTTTTTCTCTGAGGAAAAAAGACATATATGTTGTATTAAGACAGTTAAATTTAAGGGTAGAAGACAGGCCAGATAATAAAATTGCTTTTTCTCTAAGGAAAAAAGACATATATGTTGTATTAAGACAGTTACATTTAAGGGTAGAAGACAGGCCAGATAATAAAATTGCTTTTTCTCTAAGGAAAAAAGACATATATTTTGTATTAAGACAGTTAAATTTAAGGGTAGAAGACAGGCCAGATAATAAAATTGCTTTTTCTCTAAGGAAAAAAGACATATATGTTGTATTAAGACAGTTAAATTTAAGGGTAGAAGACAGGCCTCTGAGAATGAAGATTAATTGTTTTGTACTTAGAATAGTAACTATTAGAGTTCATTGCATGTAAAACAGATTTAATTGTAGCTAGTGAACAATAATTTCTATTAGAAAAATGAATACAAGAGACATATAAACAAAGGTGGAATTATATTTTTTAATTTAAGGGGATTATTAAAATGGAAGTTTTTGAAAAGCATGTATTACTTGATTTGTGATATTATGTTATTCATTTTGATTTGAAACATATAATTTCTTTCTGACTGGTGCCTTAAGTTCATCTTGAAAATAATATTCTCAATAAATGAGACATTTTAAAGATTTTCTTAATTTTATTATTTACTATACATTTAAAATGTGTATATATATTTTATCTTTAAAAAAGTTACACCATTATGATTGTTTGAAGACAGTCCAGTTATGTATTTCAACATTTTGTAGATTGAAAATACATTTATTATTCTTATTGAACTAGTTTAAAAAGAGAGAAGCTATGCAAATTACAACAATAATAATTTTTAACACATACATACATATATATATATATATATATATATATATATATATATATATATATATATATATGTGTGTGGGATTGAAAGCGCCACCAGAGGGCCACTCACATGCTTGCCGCCAGACATGCAGAGGAGAAAGAAGGAGAACGACGATGTGAGGGAATGAAAAAGACGTGATGACGGAAAACACGCGAATGGATATTAAACTTATTTTTAATTATAACTAACTACAATGATGTTAAAATGGACAATACGTTTTCATCTTGTAGATATGTATATACTTTATACTATTATTAGAAAATATAATTAAATAATTTAACATTTATCGGTCATTTTTATTGATAACCAAGTAAGAACCCATATATATATATACATATACATATATATATATATATATATATATATATATATATATATATATATATATATATATATATATATATATATATATATATATATATATATATATATATATATATATATATATATATATATATATATATATATATATATATATATATATATATATATATGTATATATATATATACAGAGAGAGAGAGAAGAGAGAGAATACTGTAGTTGATTAAATAAAAATCCCACAGTATAATTACACATGCTGAAAGTGTACACATGAACAAAAAGTGTAATTACACATGATTGCCTCTCCCCAAGGAAGAACAGCAAGCGGATGCTCTTTAGTATAGAATATGCCTTATCCTACTGTAATGGTAGCTTCCCACCTTCTCTCTCTCTCTCTCTATTTGACACCAGATTGTCTAACAGAGTTTGAGATGTAACGCCCAATTCCAAAAGCAGCATTTTTTTCAGTTCTTGCTATTCACCGGAGGATGTAATCGCTGCAGAAGGCGTCTCAACAACACATCCCACACATGTTCTAAGGGATTAAAATCACAAAAATACTCTGACCTATCAATTCGAGTGATACCTTCCCTTGCAGTAAGTTGACAGATCAACAATTGTTTGTCCGGTGAGTCTACATATTTTGATCCATAAAAACGAAGTCTTCTTCAATGGCATCTTGGAACACACGCACTTATAGAAGGATCCTTTCTTTAAATTAAAGACCTGATGTTGCAGAACTTCTTACGAAAGGGTTGAGTTCAGTCCCATGGTTCAGCATAGTGTCTTTCTAGGTGACAACTTTAGGATCACAGTAATGGTCTCTTTCTATGCTGCTAATGGGTTGAAACCATGTCACAAGCTCTCTCCAAATCAGCTCGTTTATATATATATATATATATATATATATATATATATATATATATATATATATATATATATATATATATATATATATATATATATATATATATATATATATATATATATATATATATATATATATATACATATTATAATTTATGCCTAAAGGCTCAGATAGAAATTGGAACCACTCTGAATATTATGTACTACTGGAAAGCTTGTACAAGTAGCATTTGAATCTAACTAGAAACAATGACATAATAATTTTTTTCATATTATGATTATCAGTATAATTTTATGATTAAAATCATCTAATAGAATACTATGCGTAGAGTTTATAGACGTCTATTCTGTATCCCTTAATAGTCAGCAATTGTTGTGAAGGTCTTAAGTATTTAGTTTATTAATTAAAAGAAATGTGAAGTATTTAATTTATTATTAATTAAATATTTAATATGTCATTTTCATTGAAATATAATTTATTTTAAAATTGAGAAATGATAAGTATTTAATTTATTATTAATTAATTAAATACTTATCATTTCTCAATTTTAAAATAAATTATTTCAATGGAAATGAAATATCTAAAAAATTATATTTAAAAGGTAAATAAAAAATTAAAATTTGCACCAAAAGTAGTACCAAACCTCATCACATTTTACCAAGTGATTTTATTCAAAATTGATACCAAGCGAACGTTGAAAGGAGATAAAAAATATGTCAAAGAAATGATGAATAAGCTGAGATAACATAAACACGATTTTATAAACCTGTAACTCCACAATTGGTATGTATACTAACTAATCTACAGAAATCAATATTATATACTTGTTTGTATATAAACTAGTGGCAACGTAGCAAAGGAATTTAACCTCATTGTGTAGGCATGCACAGGATATTGGAGAAATAGTTTGACAATTTTTATTGAAATATCTTGTTTATAAAGTTGACTATTTAGTAGAGGAAGTAATTATTGAATGTCGTTGAGACATAGAGAATGTAATTTCTACAGCTCCGAATCATAAATTTTAAAACATAATAAGCCATCGTGTATTGAAGTTGAGGCTGAAAGTTGTAAATATGCATTTTATTGTTGTCAGGGATTATTTGAAGCATATAGTGAAAATGTGTTTCTGCATAAGATGATTGCAAGATGGAACAAGATGTTTTATAAAGTTCAATGGAGGCTACAGATTTCCCGCTGCAATCCATGTTGGCATCATGAATGGTATCTCTTACATGGACCATCTATGGAACATATACAAGTGTTATCCATCGAATTTGGGCTTATTCATCAGTCAATGTATCCAAATTGTAGAGAAACACTGTCAACTATAATAATTGATAAATGGACATATATTTAAAGAAGTTTACTACTGCTGATGTCAGCTGCTCTATATGAAAGTGATTATGAGGGACAAACATCTACTCTTAATTTTGAATGATCTCACGTAGCATAGCAAAAATCTTTGTTATGTTGACACGAGCACTGAATGATACTTTGCGAATGTTGCCTTGAGAATTGATGAAACTTTCTCCTCCAAAAGTGTCCGCCATAACCTATCTACCTACCGACGTGATATGAAACTGTGTAAATGTGAAACTTTTTTAAGTTAAAAGCACAGTACTGAAGTATTCAATTTCCTGATTTGCGGTTTGATTTTCAAGCATTTTGTAAGCCACTGTTGGCATCCATAAAATAAATATTACTGTGCCACAACGATTGCTCCACGGAATTTGACCAAAAGTGCAAAGTATTTTTATATGTTTATAAGACTTTAACTTTTATTAAATTATCAAATCTTAAAATTATTTAATTCTAAAAATCCATTATTAATATAACTGAAAAAGGGTTGAAATTATTTTACTTGCTTTATTCGTATTAATATAAATATTACTATAAAATATTTACCTGTACCTTTTCAAGCTATTCAAATTGTGTTAATGTATGAATTAAATAGCATGCCACTGGTATGTGAAATGAGTGCATATTACCGATCCTCAATAATATTCAATCATTTCATGCAGTATTTAACAAGTGACGGAAAAACAGCAGTATAATTATCTTAATAATAATTTTCACAAAAGCATATTTTTAAACATGTGATATGGTCATTGTGTAGTTTTTGAACTGTATTGTAGGGAATGCGATTTCTTCCTCCTTCAAAGTTTCGTTTTTCTTTAGCTGTACTAAGAACAAAGCCAACACAACTTCCATTTCGCATGAAATCTTTTTATTTCATAAAATTTTTACGATAATCCTGTATCCTATTGAAATGAAACAATTGATTTCAATCAGAATCTAAATTGAAACAGAGTTATAATTTAGAATAATTAGGTTAAACTTAATACTCAAATATGTAAATTAAAGTTGAACACTTGAACAATAAATGAATGTTAGAATGGTTTTTTATTGAAGTTTTATAACAGTTTCAAGCTACAACAAAGAGCACATCAGCATTCGCTAATAATTCCTGTTTAGATGTTTAGCTGTTACTATTATTATGAGAAATTGGAAAATATTTATATTATATTCTACATCGTTTGTAAAGGTAGAAGGCTTTACGTACTTCATTTTTATGCCATGTCTAAATATGTCCTCCATACTTTAAATTGATTTTTGTCACAAAATTGGTTCGCACTCTTAATGGCTGCAGTTCTTGGTCTTTGAATATTTACAACGAAAGCAGCGGGTTTCCTTTCAAAATTCGCCTAATCTTTAAATAAGTGCTGCGGCATGCAATTTGAACACAGTCTGATCTAACCTCAAATGAGAGATGAATGAGGATTGATTGGTTCTCAATGAAACCTCACAGAGACCTTGTACCTTGACTGCTATAAAATGAGTCAAAATGTTTTTGGGATCGAGATGAATATTACATCAGCTCATTTACGTTTGTCATCAAATTTACATATTCTGTGTAGCAAAAATTAATTTTCTCGCAGTAATGTAGGAAATAATGCATTGCATTTTCCTTCTGCTACATTAAATATGGATTTATTACAATTTAATTATAAAAATTTGTTATATATAGTAGTAAAAGTGTTCTGTTATTTTGTTAAACTAAACAGAATGCTTTTTTGATTAAATTTCTGCAGCAGTCTTCCTACTTATATATACATTGAATGAATTCACGTTTTATTGTAGATTAAATTTATTTCATGTTAAAGTAAATATAGACGTGAAAATTATCTATTAAAATAACATATAAATTTATCAAATATTAAAAATCATTTTAAAACATAAATGCAATTGAAAAATGTTTACTTTAATGTAATTTTGTAATTTAATTCAAACTTGGTAATCACATCGGATTCCTAGATTTGAATAAAATAATAGCATTGTTATAATATTTATCGATGTGACTTTGGTAAACAAACAGAAAAATACTTTATCTGACAAATGTTATTAAATTAAAAAATTGTCAAAATATTAGCAAATATATAATACTACTATAATTACTTAGATAAATACTGAATATTAAAATCTGAATTTAAAGAGGGACTTAATGTGACAAAAATTGAAAATATAATTATTATATGATTGTACTAATAATATATAGACGTATGTAATATTTCATTATGAAGTATTAATCATTACGATACATTGTTATCAATGATTTTTCTGTAGACTAGTTTACTCAGGTGTAATGAATTTATTTACAAAACGATCATACATTGAAGCCAAAATGTAGAACACTTTATCTGCGTTATTTGATAAAAAATAAGGCTATTTGTTAACATCATTTATAGAATGTAAATAATTATTTATAATTTCATATTTTGTTAAAAAATTAGGGCAATTGTGTCAGCTTTCCACAATCCAAGAAAAATTATTTAACTAATGGAAACATATAGACTGCAGATAACATATATTAGATTTAATTTTACAAATTTATTTTGAAATTGTCTGTTAATTTTTTTAATAATTCGCTTAGTTAGTTTAATTTGTAATCAGTGACTTTATATGCCAACAATTGTAAATATAAGAACAATTATTAAGGCCATGTGATTTAAATTACAATGAATTATTATTAAAATCCCAACAAGATAATGTAAATCAATGTACATTTTTATGCACTTTACAAATTATTGAATGTAACATAGATGACGAAATTTTGTAATGTTATTATGACAAAATCATTTAAATTATTAATAAGGAATTTGCCATAATCAGGAATCATGAAAAAATCAAGCATATTGAGCACAATTTCTGCATAAAATACTTGCTCAAAATCATATCTAAAAAAATAAAAAAAATACTTCATAATGTCTCTGAATTTAAAACGATATATTGTGAAAAATTTTTAGGCATATAAATTGCTTAAATATTTTTCTGTAATACGAGCTGTTACATATTCATTACTATAATTGTATCCATTATTCCCGAATATTCTTTGAAAAGTGAACTCATATATATTTTTCAATTTAATTATTATGATTCATTATTAAATTTAGATGTTAATGTTAAAATTAAAGGAATTGTGTTTCGGAAGACCTAAACTAGCCTAGAAACAAAAAAATAGATATGAAAATTAAAAACGGGACTATAAAGGAAATTTACTTTATAGGATGTATTTACTCATGTTTAACGTGTTCATTTTTTTCATTGGAATATTATTTTAGATGTAACTATGTTAATTGAAAATGATTAATTTTTAAACTTAAGTATTGAATAAATTGGTAAAATCCTTCAATAGTGCTCATTCTTAAATAGATTTTATCTTCTGAATGCTTCTTTACTATTCATTAAATGTTTGCATTACAATCAATTTAATTTTTAATAACTTAAACGGAAAATAGAATAATTATTCATTTTCAGTTTTGTAAGTCTAATTTACTAACTTATTTTAAAGGTTTCCCATAAGCTGATTAATCTAGAAAGCTTTTAATAACTATAGAATTTCTGTATTCTTGTATTGGGATTTATTCTAATGGTTTGATAAATAAATTTCACTGGAGAAATTAAATTAATGTAAAATATACCTGTTTTGAGTTACAAGCAAACTGCTAAATATTCAGTTAGAATTGTTAGATTAGTTCCACTATTTAATTGTGTTTGTTCGGGATCACTTTGCTTTGGAAATTAATTATGCGAACTCGAATGCTTGGTAAATTATTGAAATCATTTAAGAGAATTAGGGTTGATGGGTTAGCCATCTTTGTAATTGTCCCCGAGAAGTGCTTCATTTATTTTATAAATCTCTTCAATGGCAACTATGATGTTCAAAGCATAGTCTGATCTATAAAAGCATAACTATGTTGCAGTATTGTTCGATTCTCATCACAAGAATGCTTTGATATAGACAGGTTATAATTTGAAAAGATATCAACCAACTTTCGACCAAAGGTGCTTTAATTTAATATTTTTATGGTGTGATTAGCACTTCAGTTATACGTCACACAATGCTAATAAAATATTTTTTTATCAACTTGGCGATGTATATTTATTTCACTGCCATTTTAAAAATAAAGATCTTTATGAAATATTAGTAAATTCAAATGGATCAATTTCTGCTAAGAAGTCTTTAAAATAGTATTTAATTTGCTATTTTTTAATTTGTTATTATTTAATTTGTAATAATAAAGTTATTAAATTTGAAATGGTTTAATTTTTGAAAATGTATTTTCATTTCTTTTGAGTTTTTCATTTCATTTCATTTCTCTTGAGTTTTTTCATACCTTTTTATAATAAATTAAAATTGCAAGTTCTATAGATAAAATTCAAACAAATGTTATAAGTAACTAAAAATATTTTATTTAAATTCAAGGATTGTTTTCGTGCCATCAGTCGAAGGAATTGAAATTAGGCAAAAAATAAAAACACTTTTATACAAGGTTTCAGAGTTTTATTGCAAATTTTGTTTCTTTTCAATCTGTGGATTGTTTTGCGCAAATCTTGATTTCCTTTGTTTTCATAGATTGTCGTATAAATTTATGTAGGCTGCTTATAGAATATTTACTAACACAAACTTTTCTCCTATATATTTTTAATTTAAACCATGGTGACCTGTTGGTTAGGGAGTTCGTTATTGGAATGTTGTGAATTTGAATTCCTAACCAGCAGAGCTTCTCCTTTGTTAGTTGATACAGCCTGGGAAACGCTAAATAGGTCGTGGTCGTAATTTCTTATGTAAAATGATACCCCCAGGAGTGGCAAGGTAAGTATGGAGATCTTTTCCTTGGTCTCTGCTATTAAATTTCTAAGACCCACTATCGGGGCCACGATGGCGCACCCACTGGGTGATGTTTCATATAAGGTGCCATTCTTACAGTCGTTGTAGGGCTGAAAAGTAAAACTTCTAGTAGTTAGCCAAGCTTTAAAAATGAAAACTCTTTTTGTGACAAAAATGTATGCAGAAAACATTTTATTCATCACAAATTCAGATTACTTTTTTTAATTCTTTCTCGCTTTTGTGATATAATTTTATTTAATTTCATTTATATTATTATAACTTATGTTATTTTTCAGATCTTTCAGCTTTGTTACTCTCTACAAATGCTATGATTTAATTCAGTATCAATCAAAATATTGCGCAATATTTAATTTTCTCATGTCACATTCTTCTAGTCAAGCTCTTGCACTGATTCAGCTTCACATGTTGAAATTATGATAATTACAATTTCTTACCTGTATTGCATTTTTTAACCTGCATAATGCAGTTTGCTCATTATTTTCAAATTGAGGAGTCATGGCATGGCTAAATATGTAGCTTTATGAGGTCAAGAACTTAGAGGCACCAAAGGCTGAAGTCTGTCAATGCCTCATGTCTGCATTGTATTTATCTGAGCATAATGGAATGACATTCACGTTTTGGGTGACCCTACCAGGAACATACACTCCCAAAGTACTTCACCCATTCCTTCCAGGAAAAATTCCCTGCCACGATGAGACAGCCATACAATACTTCATGGGAAGATAGATGTTTGTTCTTATTGGAAGAGTACCCCAGTGCATGAATGGTACGCTGAAAATCACTCTGGTGCTGTTCTAATTAAGGTTGGAAACAGGTGCAATCATACAGTTCTCGCGAGATTTTGAAGTGGACACCTTCGTGTACAATGTCATGTTACGGGCCACAAAGTTTATCCCCTAAGTCCTAAATGAAATGCGACTTTAGCTGTTCCTGCTCATATTTAGGTCTATATTGGTTTAAATAAATGTCAGTTATTCTCGTACCCTGAGGCTGTGCTCCCTTGTTTGAAGGCGTTTGGACTCATGGACCCGGTTTGATGTTGCTGTCAACCAGGAGGGATAAGCCATAACACACAATTTCTTTCTTCTAGCATTTGAAGATATTATAGAATTCATACATCACATTTTACTTTATATATGATTAATAAGTTGATGAACTCACTCCATAAAAAATGCAGTCTCTTCCACTCCTTGTAGAGCTGAACTGTAGAAATCCCAGTTGCCGGGCACTATATAACATCGTATATTGTATCTCATGCATGGAAACATACTAATGTAATCTTAATGCTAAACGAAATTAGATTGTGAAAATACGGACTGATAGAATCGGGAGATACACCTAAATGAACAAAAAGCTCATATACGATATAAAGTCAATACTACTACTAATAAAAATGTATCTTAAATGATAATATTTTCACCCAATAGTTTCTTTACATAATATAACAATTTGTCTCTAATAACAATCATTCGATTTAAATGATTAAGTCACTGATTTGGCAAATGATGCATATTCGCATCATTTTATTTCTAAAACAAACTTTAATTTTTAATATTAAAATATAATTCTAATTAAAATTTAACACTAAAATTTCTTTCATTCATGCACTAAATTTTATGTCTTTATGGATTTAATTTAGGCAATTTCAATGAAAATATAACGCATTTTATAAGATTTCTACGCTTGGACTAATATGAGTTAAAGGAAGTATCTATAAAAAGATTATTTCATTAACAATAATAATTCATTAAAAGTGAAAAATAATAAAATTTGCTAATAAAAGAACAAAATTATGTGATATTTCGCTAACGTTATGAAGGAAATGAAAATTAGAAAACATGAAAAATGAAAATCTTAGAAAAATATTATTGAAAAACAAAGATTTACTCTTTGAGTTTCCATCATCGATTTTGAGGTTTTTCTACTGAAAAGTCTTCGCTATATTAAAATACTATCAACGATTTAATTAAAGTATTTGCAGAAAAGAAAGTTAAAATAAATATTATAATATTTATTAAAACCTGTTACTGATTATTTTTTTCTTATATTCAAGGCAAAATACTTCTTTTTTTTCATATTGCTTAAGATATGGTTGGTCAAACAGAAGCACAGAAACTTTCTAAAATTTTGCAAGGAAATGAAAAATTTAATGTATAAAAAAATTATAAGGGAATCAAAGCGACGCAGTGAAAAATATTGCCTCTTATAGGAATTGCTGCCTTACAAGAATGACATTTTCAGGAGTCAGCTATATTTGTAATGCACTGAGTTCAGGCCTTTTATTTGCAATTAACTTAAGTTCAGTTTCAATATTTGAGCTAAAAAATGTTAATATTTCTAAAAAGGCACTAAGAGAGATTAAATATTTACATAGAGAAGTCCTAGTGCAGCCATAAAACACCTTCAAGCCTAACGAAAATTTCTTGCTTGAACTTATATAGCTATTTCATCTTATTAAAAATTTAATTCAATCATTACTTTTGCAGTAAAGGTTTGCTTAAAAATATAAATAAAAATCTCTATCTCATCGATTCGGTGCTAAATTTGTGCAAAAATGAAATCATAAGAATAAATTTTTCACATTCTTTTAAAAAATTTAATGTTTGTTTTAACGTACAGTTATATTTTAACTAAATATTGTCGAACTTGAAAACCAATTTTGCTTTCACGTTGAGGATAGTTTCTTCCGAGAATTTTTTCAAGAAGTGAAGTTGTCTGCTTGATAACCAAGAAAATGTTACCATAATAGTATAGCGTGAGAGATTATTTTCAATACATCTAGACATATAACACAAACTTCAGCTGTGGGACGAACAGTAAAACATTTTCCTACAGAATTTAAAAAAAAAATCATTTAACCTATTAAATATACTATGAATTATCTTCAATAATGAAACACGTAATTTGTAGATATTAAAAATTAAATTACTTATTGTAAATGGGATATTTTTATTTCTAATTGTAATTTCAGCTGCTATTAGAATATGGCATCTTTTTAAACTCTACAAGGGCTGGGCGTGATGAAAACTTATTAATTAGGACACAGTGGGAGTGGCATCACTGACCCTAAAAGAGGTGGGTCATAATTTGGAAGCAGGGATCCAGTCGAAGAATCCGAGGCGCAGCATACTACCTGCAAAATATTATTTCATTTGGAGGACATTGAACTTACGGGCTATTTTATGCCCGTTTAACCCTTTTAATTAGAAATAAAAATCAAGTATGAGGTATTATTAATTTGCTCCGATCCTCCAAAGAAGTAAAAAAAAAAAACATCATAAAATATGATTTCGTTTTTACAATTAAAAGAGAGAAATAGTATTCTAATTCATTTTGAATTCCTTATAAAACTTAATCAAAATAAGTTAATATGCTTCTTTAAATTAAAAGTAATAAGAAATAAGAAAATGATAATAAATTACAATTCACACATGGTTCAAAGATTATATATGTACAGTATGTCCACTAAAGTCCCTTGCCACCCTCTTAACTTCGGAACTGCTGCTACTATATTTATAAAAGTGATGTCTATGTATAGTAAAGTAGCCATGCGCTACTGAATGAAACAGACTACTGCGCCACCTGGTAGAAAACTGCGAAGATAGCATTCCTATCTCGAAAACCGAACAAGATAGAGAGAAAAAGTGATATACAAAGTTGTAGAGCATCTCTTTTACAGTACTTTTAGTACGAAAAGATACCTTGTAGGCATTAATGTGAAGAATACAACGGTTAAAACGCGCATTTGTTGTTTCGTGCTGTGACGTGACAAAACGATCTAAGAAAGGGAAAACAAAACGAATAGGTATAACAATATACTTTATTTAAGATGTTCAAACTTCTCCCCATCAGCTGCAATGCACATTTGGATCCTCGCTTGAAAATTA
The DNA here is from genome assembly GCA_037975125.1 of Latrodectus hesperus. Taxonomy (NCBI): domain Eukaryota; kingdom Metazoa; phylum Arthropoda; class Arachnida; order Araneae; family Theridiidae; genus Latrodectus; species Latrodectus hesperus. The sequence goes on from CM075861.1 coordinate 66,114,136, forward strand.
CGTTGTACACGTTGGAACACGCGACCGTAATGTGTCGCTTAAGGTACTGCAATTTTTGTGGAGAAGTCGCATATACCTGCTATTTCAAGTATCCCCACAGGAAAAAGTCCAGTGGAGTCAGATCAGGAGAACGTGGAGGCCACTCTTCGAAACCGCCATACCCTAGTATTTGGTTGCCAAATTCCTTGACGAGGTACTGCTTCACTGGAGATGTCTAGTGAGCAAACGCGCCGTCATGTTAAAACCATGGATTCTTAAGATTAAACAACGGCAGGCTCTCCACAAAATCGGATATTACCAAGAAGATGTCTCTTTTATAGCTGTTTCAGGTGAACAGGCATGACGTTTCTTACGTATTTGCCTACTGCATACAAATTGTTGGAATTATTTTTAATACTCTTGTTTTTCTCATTTCGAAATAAAAGGGAAAAATGTAATCTTGAAAATGTAAATCGTTTTGTTTCACAGCTAGCGTTGAAAGAAAACGATTTTTTGTTTTTTTAAATATGCACACGTACGTTGCCACGTCACAGCACAAAACAACAAATGCACGTTTTAACCGTTGTATTCTTCACATTAATGCCTACAAGGTATCTTTCCGTATTAAATCGAGGATGCTCTACAACTTTGTAATTCACTTTTTTTTACCTATCTCGTTCCGTTTTCGAAATACGAATGTTAACTCCACAGTTTCCCCCCAGGTGGCACGGTAAGTGGCTTTATTCAGTAGCACATGGCTAATTTACTATACCTAGACATCACTTTTATGAATATAGCAGCAGCCGTTCCGAAGTTAAGGGGATGGCATGGGACTTTAGCGGACATACTGTATATATATATATATATATATATATATATATATATATATATATATATATATATATATATATATATATACATATATTATTGCTATTATTATTTTCCGTAAAAATCTTGAATTGTAATTTAAAATCATTTTCTTATTACTTTTAAATTATTTTGATTAAGATTTATAATTTTATAAGGAATTCAAAATGAAATAGAATACTATTTCTCTCACTTAATTAAGAAATGTCTATTAACTTTTAATATTATATACATACATAACAAACTACTCACAGTACAAATTATTACTTTGGCTTTTTGGACAACACTGTTTTACACCACAAAATGCATTAGCTAAAAATAATTAGAATGAGATGTTGAACGCCGCTATTCAGTTGCAAAATTATTAAATATCCGAATCAAAGTTCCTTTCTTTTTTATTTCGATGCATTTTAAATCGGTAGCTTATTATGAAAATCGAAAACACGCTTGCTGCATTGGTCGGTAAAAATACTTTTTTTTCAAAATGAAGAAAAAAATTTAAATGCAGAATAAACATTTTACTTTAAGCACACGGATAGCATTTTTCAGAGAGCGGAAATAATTATACGCTTCCAATTTAGAGGCTTCCAGAATGGTATTCCAGGATGGTATAACAGAATTCCAGAATGGTGAGCGTTGTTGTATAAGTAAATTTATAGTGAGTTGGAACCGGTCCCATTTTGTTTTAAATTATTTACAAACTGCATAATGTAAATTTCGAGAAATGAAGCATATTTTGTTTTTAATTAGCTGGAGAACAACCTTCTGACAGAAGTTTCATTCCCTTCCTACAACTGTACACAATTTAATCCTCGATTTATGTTCGAGAATACGCAAAATAAGAATATTTTCCATATTGGTTCCTTAAAATGGTTTTATAGTTATAAATTTTATAGATGCATTTTTCTTAACTGTATTTAGAAAACAAAATTGAAAGAAAACATAATTATTTCTTACTGAATTAGTTTAAATCAGTCGTCATTTAGTTTCCAGAGAACTTAAATTTATGGTGGAAATGGATAATTCTTGCGAAACAATAAATTTTATCGGAAATAAAGTTTTTAAACCTTTCTTTCGTTCATTAATTAATATTCTTAACACTAGCAGAATCTGGTAGATTTTTTCTATTGTTGATATGTGAAATGTTTTTGAAAATTTATATTTATAAAAGTTCATAATAATATCGTATGAAGCTACTTTTAAAAATGTAATGTTCGATTTGTTTAAGTAGTTTTGTAAAAGAAAATTAGAAACATAATAGATTTAACTTATTTTTATTCATCTAATTGGATTTATTTATTATATAATTATTTTATAATAGAAATCTAAGTAATACATTGATATCATTCGTTTCAATTGTAAATTAGTAAATTTCCTTCTTCGAAAAGAGTTTCTTTTTACTTGAAAGTGCTATCAGTAATATTGGTCGTCATTAATCGTCGTTAATACTTATGCATTTCCAGCTAAACAGATTAGATAGCATTTACGTATCACTAAATTAAGGAAGTGCATTAATAAAAGTAATACATAGATTTGAATCGTTTCAGTTGAATATTAGTAAATTTTAATATAAGTAAATAATATATAATTTAATATGCCTATATATATTTTACACATTTTGCCACATGCTAAAGCAGTTATTAAAGTAAAATAATTGTATAAGTTGTTACACACAAATTATTGGAATCAGGGTTATAAATATGAAAGAATAAAAAATTGTTTTAAAAAATATTTGGATTCTATATGAGACAAATCATTCGACTATTATCAAGAATTAAAGTTAGGTTTGGGTAAAATTCTATATTAAAATGATTTACTTAGAATTAATTAAATTTTTATTGATTGTTAACAGAATGATTTTAAAACCGTAACCATTTTTGGACAGGGAAGTGTAAAATTTTATGAAGATTATCGAACAGATTTAAGCCACAATCACGCGAAAACCACAATTTAGTTAATTTGCTCGATGGATTTTCTTTTTCCAAAAAGTACATTGCTGATACAAAAATTTAAGAAGTTTGCGTCAATTTATGAAGAATGTTGTTTTACTAGGATATGCTCTTGTGAAAATATAAGTCAATATTTCCTGGTGTTGTTGTTGCTGATCCCTGTGGTCTAGCAGCGCTAGACCAAGTCTATGACATTGTACACTCTCAGGAAATCAATGACCAATAATGGTCGCTCCAGAAGATCTTCTTTATCGAGTCCCAAGCACTCAAGGATATGATCCGGAGTGGCTTGGCTTTTGAAACACTTAGCGCAAATTGGAAATTTCTTTTCTTTGTTGTTAAATGCCAATGATCTCAGGTGGCCACTTCGAAAACGAGTTATTGTAGTTTGTTCCAATCTGCTGCACCGGAGGGATAGAGATCCGCCGGGACGATTACCCTGGTACCAATGGTGCACGGGGGGAATGGCAAATGCAGACCGAACAAGGCCTTTCTGTCTAGAGTACAGTTCAGTATAGGTAAGAGACGCCGGAGTAAGCAAAGGCTCGTCAGTACCTCTTTTTGCTAGGGCATCAGCCAATTCGTTACCCGCAATGTCTACATGGGAAGGGATCCACTGTAAGTGAATCTCACGAGATAAGGAGAGCACACCCCCGATGGTATCTTCACCTTGACGTGGTGGGCGGGCTTGCGTGTTCCTGCAACCCAGAGAGCTATGCCGGCGGTAGCTTAGCTACTGGTAGGGTCTCCCATGCCGGACAGGTCTTCGTTGGGTAGGAGCCAGACTAAAAGAGATACCTAGGAGAAGGAAAACTCCGATCCAAACCCACGTAAGGAGCTAAGTCAGCCTTCTACCTTTGGTGCTCCGGTCCAATTGGATAACAGAAGCTGCCCCTTTTCCCTATCTATGAATACATCACATATTTCCTGGTTGTTTACATGAGTAGTTAATGCTTGGTGACCTCTTGACTCTATGAAAGCATACGAAAAAGTGTTCATAACATCTCAGCAGGTAATATAGAAAGTAATTTGTAGATAAAGAATCTAGACACCATGTATGTTTGGAAAAGATTGTAACTCTTATTTGCTAGTAGTTTGATTATCCCATGAATACTGCAATACAGAGAAGCCTCTTGTTCAGGATTTCTTTATGTTGTGATGCATGTAATTTTATCTGCGTTATTTGTAAGTTCTTAAATCTAAACACTGCTCTTTTGCTTTGTAATCAGACAGTTCATTTATTTTTGCACGCACATTTACTTTTGTTTATAAGAAATGAAGACCATTTTTGCATTCTGAGATTTTTTCTGATATTGGATGATATGCATTATTGAAGATTTATAATATGGACTTAAATAATGAAAGTAATACCGAAGTACTGTCAGTCCAGATTATATGATCAGTAAACTCTAAGATTATTTACATAATTTACTAGTTGAACTACCAAAAATATATGTTGCTTTTCTCTGTTCTGCATGCACATATTATGATGTATATGTTAGTGAATATTGCCGGAATTTTTTCTTACAACACGGTAATACTATCAATGATAAGCCCTGAAAATGTGTTGCATTTTCCAATGCCTTACAACAATTTTCGCCTGTTAAACACGATTTCAAAAGAAAAGATGGTCACTTTCCGTATTACACAGAAAAATGATAATAATTTTGGTTCCGTTTTGTTTCTCCCTTTACAGACAATTTTTTACGTACGTTATTTTCTGATTTATTTGCAATAATATAATGAATCCTATATTTGGATATAACTATTAATATCTTTGGCTCCTTGGTTGGGAAGGCCGTCACTGTGACAACCGAAAGGTAGTGAGTTCTACCGAGACTAAGATGCCTCGTGTTCGCTAGTGGCGAATGAAGCACGTAAAATAAATCAAGATGCAATGTCCTCCAGGCAAAATGATATCTCTGGGAGTGTCAGGCCGATTTTTTGATACTTCAGCCTTGTCTCTATTTCTAAATAACGTAAATACATTCAATTTCTGATTCTTATTGTGATTGTTGATACATTCAATGCCTGATTGGTTAAGGCATTGTTCTCATTATCGGAAGATAGTACGTTCGATTCTCGGCTTGTTCCTGATGGCAGCTAGGGCACGTTGAAACTGAGTATCATCACAATGTCCTTCAAGTTAAATAACACATTTGGGGGTGACTGGCCTAATAGTGGAGATCTTCTGCTTATCCCTGCTTCAAAACGCTGAAAACTTCCCCGGCTGCTTCCATATAACTGGTAGAGCGCAACTCAGGCCTAAGTACATGGAAGCATGCTGCTGCAACAACAACAATCTGTTTGGGGAGGTTGAGAGTATTCTGGGTTACCATGCTTGCGATACGTGAACATAGCACTCAATCTAGGCACACAAACAGCACTTTATAGGGAGGATATTAAAATGCCTCAGCGGCCTTTGCTCATTAATCTATCTAATACGCTACTTCAAAAATAGGCTTTTTGGGACTATTTCAGAGGCTGTAGTGTTAAATGCAAAATGGACATCAAGAATGGGATTATAATACTATCATTAATCGGCTTAAAATATTTTAACATTTCAGATATATAAACCATAAGCTGTTAAAATAATAATACTTAAAATTATTGTCTATTTTTAATAGTTCTGTTTACATTGTAATAAATTCTTCTTTTTAATATATTAGTGAGAATGGTAATAAAATGAAATCAAGGAAATCTAGGTTGTTCAATTGCAAAAGAAAAACTTAATGCAGCCAAAGACTTTCGTGAATATTCAATACCTGTATGAATAAAATTCTTACTTTTCCTGTTAAAAGAAATTTTCTAGCTTCAACCGAGAGTGCTACTTGGAATAGAGTGGAATTTACAACAGGATATGACTTCATGGATTCCAACTTTCTGTTCATCGCAAAACAAAAGTATGGGATTCCTGCTTGCTTTTTAAATTGTGTGTTTGTAATTGCTAGGAGTAGAGGAATAATATTTATGATTCTGAACCTCTGTATTTGTTATATTTACTCAAAAAATATTTTTAATGAACATACTTAAAACCCTTGCCAATTTGTTGAAAACTTTTTATTTTTATCGATAATAGAGAACACATTTTTTCTTTTCCTAATAGGCCACCCAACACTACTGAATTAAAATAAGAATAACAGCAGAGCCCCAAACTTTAAATTTAATAACTTAATAAATAAAGGTACTTCTGAAGCATTTGCCATTTTATTTTGCATTACTTGACCTAAACATGAGAGTTTATTTCTTGATCCTAAGTTGTGTTTAAAAAAACTATAAAATGTAATCGGGACCATAGCTTTATATTTCAAGGTTAAAAAAAAAACATTTGTTTTTATTTTTTAATTTTACAACACAAAAATTAAATTACAAATTTCTTTCCCAAAACAAATATGTTTTGTTCTTTAACGGATATGAAATAGTACTATAATAAAATAAATGGGAAAACTATAAAAATATAAAAAAACAATGAAATAGTTTTTTTTTCTCCACCTATAACGGAATATTCCTTTGTCATAAGTTAAACTATTCTTATCGACCTATTGACATAAGAGCAGCACAAAAATATCTATATTTAGTTAAGTAAGGAAACATTGATTTCCTCTGTCATTTTATTACACCATAATCTGACTTATAGGAATTATCCAAGATCTTGCAAAGATTTATGTCAACAGCCTTCCTTTCATCGCAGCGCTCGATATCTTTATCTGCTATGCTTTAACGACGGCTGATAAGTAATTGTAATAAGCGAACACATTACTTATATCGACATATTTGCAACTAAAAAAACTATACAATAAATGCAAAATAGCACGTAGGCAAAACATCAGAGTAATTTACAAAACTTATTTAAAAAAGTGATGACATTGAAAATAAAATTCTAAGGATATATGTAAAAATTTGGAATACATATAATGATACTGACATATTGATTTCTTTAAAATTCAATTACCAAGAACTTTTTACTATTAAGGCCTTATATTTTCCTATAAACTTTTTCCTCGTATCATAAGGATATACCTCTCCTTCTCCTGTCTGAATGTTCTTATGATTTGGTTACTTCGGGATGTTGCTGTCTCTAGGATCCAGTAGAATGTAAGACTTCTACTGGATCCTAGAGTATAGTAGAGATCCTAGAGTATAATAAAGAATAGAGACTTTTTCTAGCAGCATGGGTTTCTGACTTTCACCTCGGCAACTGCTTCTGTCATCTCCAACCCCAATATGTCTTTATTCTTGTCACCTATTTTTCCTGGAACCGGTTTTCCAGAAGTCCTGCTCTAGGGTAGTTTGCAGAAAGGGGAGAATGTGGAATAACATGGGAGGCAATCTTATGGTAGAATTAAATATAAAAGGGTCTTCCAGTCAGGGACAAAACGGATCATTTAATTAATTTATAAAAATATCCTAGCAGTGAATACAACACTTGAGAAAAAACAATTCAACAAAAGTTATAATAATTTATATAATAATTTATTATTTCATTCAAATTCGTGGATGAGAAGAAGAAATTCTTAGGAGATGATAAATTGAAATATAATATCATCATTCACTGCTGGGTTTATAAGTGAATTCATAGAAAATTTACTTATTGCAAAGTTCTTTTCGGAACTTTGTTGGCTTAAAGAATGGAGTCATGTACATCATTATCCTTTTCGAAATTTTTATCCATGCATAATCACTTAGAAAAAAGAAGAAATCAGGAACTGGTGCTTTATATTATATCTCACATTCAATTCGCTAATAAAAATTAAATGCATTACATATTGGAGAAATTTTTTGAATATGTTTTTGCACATTATAGCTAGCATGTTTTCACCTTTCCCAATACATCATAGATCAGAAAGTGATAAGAAATTGGTAACAAATGGATGAATCAATATTTAATACTAACGTCACTAAAGATTCTACATCACATTTAAATGTTTTCTGATGATCTTATTCAAAAGAAATCTTAATTGCTCAATGCCAAATTGTGTTTCAAGCAAGTGTTATTAATTTAGTGTGTGTTAAGCAACACGTTTTTCTCCAGATCAAAAAAAGTACATACTTTCTTTTGAAAGAAAATACAATTTTATATAAGCAACCTTCTATTTAGAAATTTAAGTGTCTATCTAAATATTCCTTAAATTATGATAAAAATTAGTTCAAAAGAATCATGCTGTTCTGCTACTACAACAAATAACAATGATACTTGAAAAAGTAATTTTAAAATAAAATATTTTGTTATTAAGTCATTCAATTATTCACTATGTTTATATTATGAGGGAAAACAAGAAATATTATTAAAGACCATTAAATCATCATATTCCTGTAATAACATAATACATCTATTATAAAAATAAAGTTCAATAAAACACTTTAAATATTTAACAAGCACTTTCAATTATATAAAAAATAACCTATTCTTAAAAATTAGCATCGTACGGTTTAAAATTTAAGCTTGTTTTTAAAGCATAGCGTAATTTTTAAAATTACGCTGTAATTTAGAAATATTAATATTTGATAATTTGTTTCATGATAATCTCCAATCTATTGCAAACAGACTACATACACATAACTTCCACATCTTGCAGTGCTGAGGTCTTGTACGGTTTCTTTCTTGTGGAGCTCACTGAGCGATTCCTGCTGACATTTTGGTGAAGAAAGGTCCTTCAGAGACCTTTGAATAGCCTTTTCTTTCCATTCAGTAAAATTATTGACTAAAAGAAAACTTGCCGTTAAAATAAATCAGGAGGCATAGTGGGATACTTCCAGTACTTATTGGGTCCAGATTAAGAGAACAGAGGACATTCCTAGAAGTACAAGCATGGCACTTTTTGCGTTTCTACAGGCTATGACTGTTCGTCAGCATATTTGTATCGGCTTAAACTTTGGAGTTCCCATTTGTGTCCTTTGTAAAATGATCAAATTTTTGACTCTAGCCCTCTTGATTCGATCTCTGCATTTGCATTTTGATAACATACATTTCACAAATATTGGAAAGACAAAGAACTAATGGCATCATAGCCAATTTTCTGGGAATTTGCAATAAATTAATAGTTGATAATAATATATTTTTATTGCAGTTGCCACTAACATAAGACAAACGCAAATGAAAAATTTTGCAAATATTTTCCATGAAAGAAACTAAGCTTAAATATTATTGAATATTGAATCGTACCTTATTATTTTACTGCAAAATAGAGCTTCTTAACATTTTTTAAAAAATAATGTTGCTTTTGTATTGAAAATAGATATAAAACAAAAATAACACAGGAGATGAACTTTGTGGGATTTTTATATTATGCTCTTGTGTAAAACTATATACCTAAGAGTTTATTAATTGTAACTATCGTAAGGAAATATATTAGCTTTAAATGGCTGGTTAGTTTAAGTAATTGATGTTAAATATCAATAAATATAACTATAATAAATAGTATAAACATAAATATATAAATATAATAAATATATAAATATAACACGTCAACCTCAAATGCTCTAATTATACTTTTTCCAGGAATTTTTAACTTAATACAAAAAAATTTCAAAACGGCTATTATTTTTTAATATATGGATTGAATATTTTATTCATACGAAAATAAACATAAAAATTAAAAAACTGATGTATTAGATTATTGTGAGAGAGATAAAATTCTTCCCTCACTGTGTTAATTTATCAGTTCTTTATTTAAATAGAACATTAATTGAAATTCTTTATTCTATTTCATATTAAGTCTTATTAATTATACCATTATAAAGGGATTTTAACTAGTAATTATTATTTTCCCTTCAGAGAAAGCAAACTTTTGTGTTCTTGTGAATAATTTTTCATCTTCTAATTGTAAGAGAAATAATCATCATTATTTTAATTAATTTTACAAATGGGTAAGGCAAATAAATTTCATAAAAATAATGAAATTAACGTCTTCTAATAAATTAGTATCCTAATAAATTATATATGTCTTCTAATTAATTATATATGCTTAAAAAAATAAAACTTTCAACCCTTTTCTTTATATTTGGAATTTTTTAGGCTTATACAAAGAAGGATTTTCATCTCATATTGATCACAAAAAATAATAATTAATTATTATTAAATTGGTGCATCTTTCCTCCTTTCATTAGGCCTCCCTTTCAATGGACACCTTCCTATGTTTATACACATGGTTATGAGGCCATGTGATATTTTGGCTAAAGTGGGTGCTGGTGAACCCATCAGACGTACCTGAGTCACTGAATTGTTTGGATGTATTCTCAGTAGCAAAAAATGTCCTCAATGCTTCTTAGACAATTCCACATGTTCACAAATGGTACCAGAGAATGCTCCCTGGGGGCGCATTATCACTAAAGTGTTGTAGGCTGGACCGGATGACCATCACCAGGCTTATCAGTGGACACTAGAGATCTATGTCCTATTCTTACGAAAAAAAATTATCAGCGTGTTTGAAGTGTGTGGCTGACACTCAGGCCAATCCTGAGTCTATTTTAAATTGATTGGGGCTTTTCAGAATTGATCATTGTAGAGGCCCACTTTTAGTGTATAGATTTTCCTAGAGTGACAAATTTCATAGATCTGATTTAGCATAGTTAAACATGCAGCAAAAGCAACCACAAA
>CM075861.1:66129527-66182027 GCA_037975125.1 Latrodectus hesperus
GATGTTGTACCACGAAAGTGTGTGTATCAGAAGACGGCTGTGGTACAGCAGTTGTACCATGGATTTCTTCCCCCTTTCAAGCGCCTAACTTTTTCCCACTCAAATTTCTTCGGTTAGTTGAGGAAGCTCTAATTGCTGCTCTTTTGTGTCTGAAAGTCGTAAAAATTGGGGACTTGTCTGAGCGGAGAATTTTGGCGAAAAACGGTTTTATTGGCTCCTCTTCTTAAAGATAAGCATATTCTTTCTCACTTTAGCAAATTTTTTCATTATAATCAGTTACTTTTTGTCGCTAGATATAAAAGTTAAATGAAAATACTTCCAATCATAAATTGAGATGCGGAAGATATTTGAAAAAATTGCCTTATAGTTGTGTCAGTCTTTCGTCTACGTTGTTTTAATTCCTGAAAATATAAAAATAATAACGGTTTTGATTTTTTAAAATAATTTGATAAGCACATTTTCAGAAAAAACTTAAAAAACACTGCAGATAAGAATTTATTCCCAATATAAAGTTAATGTTTTCTTGCTAATTTTCTGATAAGAATTTTATAAAAATATTTTCTGAGACTAATTCGAGTTTATTTTGTAATGTACTATTTGAATGAACATTTTCAAAATCTCAATCATTGAGAAATGAACAGAATATTACTATTGTATGACAAATGTAATTTTACTAAACAATCAACCCCTGAATGCTACATAGAAAGTAGAAACTCAAGATTCGTCTGGATACATTCATTGTAAAAAGCGTTACATACTTTGTTACTGAAACACACAGAAAGGAAAATTCCATTTTTAAGCTTTTTTCTTAAAGGTGAAAGATAAAAAAGCATATATTTTAATCCATTCAATATAGAAATTTGTCATAAATAAAGATACTTAAATCAAAAGAAAACAGAAATGATTACTGTATTTAACACACAGGTTAATCTTTTTCAAATGCAACTTCGGCAATTTGCATCTATTTACTTTTAAAAAGAAATATTTGTTTAAAATATCTTTATTTACATTTTTAATACCAGGCATGCTGTTTTTAGGAATGTTTTTGAAATATTCAGTTACCATATTGCTTATCATTTTTATTATAACTAATTGCAAATTCATTACTTTAAAGAAGTCTGTAATTATTTTAAACAATTATTTAAACAATTATATTTATTACAGAGAAAATTCTCTGTAATCAATATAAATACTCCGTATCATTGTTTTTGAAACAGACTAAATACGTTTCACAAATGCATGCATATAATCTTTAAATTCTTATAACATTTCTTAATTTTGTATGTAAAACAACGAATGGAAAAAAATCGATTGTTCGTCGATAAGTATAGTATTTATGGTACACACATTTTCATAAAAATTACGGTAGACCTAGCGCGGTGTATCACCCTCAAAAGATGAAAACTACCCTCTCCTTTTGGACAAAGAGGGTATGAAATGTCTTCTCGCGCCACCATAAGAACAGTTTTTTGAAACGGTGACGCTGGGCTCAAAAGTTTAATGAATGCATATCCAGTTCAATATTTCAGAATATACATACACATTAATTTAATTTTATTCAACTAAAATAGCTTTCATGGCTAACATATTTGAAACTATATTTTTAAAATTGATTTCATGAATTTAAAAGTTTAGTTTATTGTAATGTACATTTAATAAATAGTTTTAATTACAGTAGAACTTAAATTATCCAATTTCCGTCTAACCGAATCACTTTTTCAGAATTTAAAGAAAATTAAGCTGAAACAGAAACGAAAAATGATAAAAAGGAAAACCATCAAGAAAAGGATAAGGTAAGAGAGTTAAAAAGATTTGAATGACGTGTCACTTAAAGAATTTAGAAACATTCTTTTGATATGCCTGGATATTTAGAAGTTAGTACTGAAAATATAAAAAAAATGGATAGTGAGTCAGACTCTAGATTTCAAAGTGCAAATAATGATCAGTTTATTGAAAGTATTGACGAGGAAGACAGTCTTAATGTCTCAGCTGAAGTAAACACGGTACCATCGGATAGTGATACATTTGACTGCTTTAAATCTAGTTTGGAGTGGATGGAGTCAGAGTGTGAGTTCAAAATCAGTCCGAGTATGAGAGAAAAATATCAGTGTCAAGAGGATGCGTGGGCGCACACCCTGTCTAGTAGTCAGCGTGCCTGACAGCGGATAGGGAGTCCTGTGTTCGAATTTTGGTTCGGGCATGGATGTACTTTCTCTCTCCCATCTTTGTCCTTTCTTTGTATGAATGGTTGCTTACCCTGTAAACCGATACCTAGGGCATGTGTATACTGTAGAAAATGGACTCCACACCAAATTACTGTCCAGTTGGTAAATTGGAGCACCCAATACTGCCAGCGTAGCTGGTACAAGACAACAACAAGAAGAGGATGCGTGACTTGGTTACTCATAAAGTGATGAAGGCACTGATACAGCTTAGTCTGATGCTCAGCAATTAAATGAGTTTTATTTACTGCACTGTTCATGCATACTGTATCAATATACAGCACTTGTAAATACCTTAACATGAAAAAGTATTGCCATTTCATATAATTGATTAAAACTTATTTTTCTTTAAAAAATATGTAGTTTTTTCTATTGCAGTCTTAAACGTACAATAATGAATTGAAATAGATTATTTTATTCGAAAAAAATTCATTTAACAAAATTTTTAATTAATTATCCGAATGGGGTGCAGTTGTAATTGATTCTGGTAATTGTAGTTCTACTGTATTTTAGGCTGTGAATGCTATGGAAATGTCATTTTAAAGCAACCTAATGCAATAAAGAAGTATCATTTATAGATTCACAGATAATTTTCCTTAAGATTAGAGGGTAATTTCTCAATCTTGATCTTAGAGACACAGATTTTTTCTTATTTTAGATGTAGAAAATGTTACATGTAATGACATCCATCCCTGTGCTTGGAACGTACATAACATTCGTTAAATTTAGTGGTGATAGTTATAATAACCTAAGATAATCTATTAGGAATTATGTCAGCTGGAGTTTCGGATCCTGACAAGAATACTCCAGCCGGATTGGTCAAGGAGCCAAAAGAAGAAGAACACTCTGTTCCTTCATGCTAGTTGTTAGGTGTGTAGCTAATATACCCACCCTGTTAAATCATATTGTTGCTAAGCCTTCAAAAGATCATCAAAACCGGATGGATAATTTGGTGATGAATGGTAAACGAATAAGGTATATGAAAATTGGAACAAAGAAGTTTTGAATTTACATCACTCTATAGCAAAGACACAATTCCAAATACAGATGAATAGTTATAAATGTGACCTGTTAACTGCTTAGAAGGTTAGATGGAAGGAGGGTAGTAATTAGGGATGAAGGTATATAGGGTATTGAGAGTAATTTATATTTATGAAAGCTCGATAAAGAAAAAGATATAATTACTATTTTGAAATCAAAAAATACATTGTCTCAGACATTTGGAGCAAATGAGTGATGGAAAAGAGCAAGAAAGAAATCTTATAGAAAATATGGTAAAAGGAAATTGAATGTCTCAGAAAGAGATGGCTGGATGAGATCAAAGATGATTTGAAAAATATGAAAATAAAAAATTTGAAGGCAAAGATCGGTGAAAAGGGATTTATTTGATGAAAGAGGACAGAATTTTCAATGGGTTGTACAGTAAAACAGTGTGTGTGTGATAAATAAGCACTTTTTTGATGAATAAAATTATTGTTAGAGCAAATGAGTTGATAACATTTTTAGTATCCTATTTTAAAATCAGTTGATAATATGTTTATGCAGTTGATTATATTTTTAGAATAAAATATATATTTTTGCTCTGCGAATATTTAACATACACATTATATAATACAATTAATTTTACTTAAATGATAATTTCATAAAGACATTTCTTAGTGATATGGATTGTAATATACAACCTCAAAATAAATCATATTTAAATTTTAATTTTAATATCTTTAGAAAACTTTTGCATTTTAAATTTTATTAATTCTTTCCTTATATATAAAAATCTAAAAAAAAATTACGATAAAAATTTAAATAACTCGAAATTTTTCATTTTCTAGAGCATGCTCTATGTGTTTAGCATAGAGATATTAAAGAAGATTATCATTAAAGAAGAATTAAAGAAGATTATTACTACTGAATACATTTCATTTAGATTGGTTCCAACCATTAAATATACAAAAACAATAAATACCATCAATTATGTAAAATAAATTAAGAAGAAAAATATTTATAATCTAAACTTCCATTCACATATTAAACGGTGACATACTTGTACAATAAATTCCAAATACTGGATTTTCAGCACTAAGATGTTTTTTTTTTTCCTGAGTACTTTGCCATTCTTTACAATACAATCAATATTTGGATTTTATCAGTCAATTTAACAGAACGCAACAAAATAGTCTATAAAAGTTGTGATTAAGAGGAAGTTAATTGAAATATGTTAACGAAACTAAGGTGCAGAGATATATTCTGATAAATGAAAACTCTACGTTAACAATTACTGTAAAAGAAGTATTCCAAATTGCTTTTTTTTAAACAATTATCCTTTTTATTGACTTTCAATGATAAGTATTCAAGGACAAATGTTCAAGGATTTTTATATTGGAAGATTGAGTTAAATGCTAAGCATTTGGAACGCCTAAAGAATTCTGAATTGAAATGCAGGTAATTTTGGAGCTAAAACTTATCATCCTTAATTAATGGAAATAGTTTGAGTGCATTGAATGGCTTTCAAGGATTATATAATTAGTTTCAAAATAGTATATGAACTTAACCTTTCAAAGATAGAAAGAAATGTTTAAAGGAATTGTTAATTGACAGTGTTTGTCTTTATGATAGAAGTAAAGAGATAATTCAGGCGCGAATCTTTACTTTTAGTATTTGTTAATGTAGATTATTGATAGAATATTTTATAAAAAATTCAAATTTTAAAGGGAATATGAACATAAAATTTAAGATTGAAAGATTACTTTTTCCGGAATTAGTTTTTTACATGTAAAAATAATCCATGCCTACGTAATATAATATAATTACTTTACATTTTATAATGGAACTTTGAATTCAGGAAACTATTATATTAAATAAATATACACTACCATATGGAGAATTTAAATTTTAAAAACTCAGAATCTAAAAATTCCTTACACATTTTAGCAATTAAAATTAAAAAATAATTTTATTAAATATTTTAATTTAAATTAATTAAAAATTAATCATTTCTCTGAAAAAATTTTTTCAAAATTCCATGATTATTTAATCATGGAATTTTAAATTTTAAAATTTAAAAAGAAAACTTTAATACTTGTGTGTAAATTTAAAATGATTACATTATTGTCGATGTTAGTTAATATTTATCACAAAGTTTTAAAACTGTTTTTAAACTGTTATAAATACTAAAGCAGGCAAGAAACATAGAGAATTAAACTGATTGCAGACAACATATGAAAATTAAATAACAATAAATATCCCATGTATTTCAGTTCTGAAAATAAAATGCACTCTTAAAAATATGAATTTTGGATTAATTTATTAATGTGAATTGATTGAAATAGATTGATGCAAATTTGGGTTTTTGTTAACAAAATCTTAGGAAGAAAATGGTTTCTGTCTATGCTTAGCGTATCAGAATTAAGTTTCTTCATGATTAATCAATTATTTCCTCTCTACTTTCACAATTTAACTTTATTCTAATTATTAACTAAAGTTATTTTTGTTTTTACTGACCATAATATTAAGAATTGATTTTAAGTTTATTATATTTTGTGTGTTTATATAATTTTTATTAGCTCATAGATTACAAACATTTACTTTTATCTTTCCCTATCTATTTAACAAATGTATTTCATAACGCATAAGTCTTTTTTTTACGTCATCTACGTTATTACTGGATGGAAACATTTTGATTTAATTTTGACGTTAGAGCTTTCTCAAGAAAAATGTGATTGATTTTTGTAATTTAAAAACTTTTTAAAGGCTGAAAATGGTTTCAATATAAAATAATCATTGAATACACATTAAATAAAACAATTTTGCGGAAATAAACAGTGAATGAATTTTTGTTTTAATAGAGTTAAATCGAAACACACACACTCACAGGAAATATCAGTAAACTTATAAATTAAACTTTATTTTGCGAAAAATATATGCTTTAAAATTGTTTTGTGTGAAATTTGTATGAAAGTCAAAAACTATCATTTCAGATTACTAGGATATATTTTTAAAGGAATTATAAGCGTTTTCCAGGGAAAGCAAATTTATCATTAATTCTTATGAAGTATAAACAAAAATTCATACTTAATTGGCATTGATTTATTCATCACGTGCAAAATAATAATTTATAAATAGAAAATTGTGTTATATATTGTTTGGATCCTCAAATTAACATTCAATTATGTCTCTAATTCAGTCGCACTTTTTTTTTAGTATTGTTCCTAAGAAATTATTTTATTGAATTTTGCTAAGATTGATCCAATATTGACTTGATGTCCTACTTTATAAACAAATTCTTTCAACCATTACTTATTTTAAAAGCCTTTTGCTGCATTATTTGTAATTTTTTGAAAAAACTCCTTTCTGCTGAAAACTAAGGAAAAACCTAGTTAATGTGCAGCGAAATAAGATTTGGAATTTTTAATGGACCAAATATTATTGTAAAAAACAATGTTGGATATATTTAAATTTCTAAAACTTATTTTTAATAAATATACCTAATTTAATAACAATATATAATGTATAGAGCACATAACATAAAAGGCAATAAATATAAAAATTAAAAAATGAATTTCCATCTCAGAAGACTAATTTAATTTAATATAATTTATTTATTATCAAATATTGAATAATTTATTAAATTTTATTATTTCTTCATTAAATTTAGAATAACTAAAGCAAGCATATTATCATAAGGATTATCATTAAATTCTTTTTCAATTAAGAATTTAAGGAATTTCATTTTCAATATATTACAGAAAATATATATTCAGAAAAATGTTAAACACATTTTTCATAAAATTGACCACATTCTCATTATTTTCGCTATAATTTATACCTTTACAATGTTTGTCCTAATTTTTTATTTTTTTATTTTACTGTGCAAAGTAAATTCTAATTTTCGATAAATATCAAATAGATTATGATTTTTAATTCATTAGAAAAATACTATTTTTATAAATAGCTTTACTTATTTCAATGCATAAATTTCTTAATTACCTCAATTACAATTTAAACTTCTACCTTCTAAATTAAATTTGAAATTAAATTGTACTTTTTTTAATGTATTATAAATTATTTTATACATCGGTAATAGTTTAATTTAAATAATTACCTAATTAAGTTATTATCTACATGTAAAAATTCGATTACTGATCCAGTTTGTAATTACTGAATATTTAGTCTGAATGTTTAATTAAAAGTATGTTTTTAAGGCATGTTTTTAAATAGTTTTTGCTGCCACTATCATCCTAAATTAATTGGAAAGTTTTGTGTAGATAAAAATGATAATTAATGAAAGATATACTTTTATTAAGTTCCATTTTTATCAAATTAAATATTTTTCTTTAATGTGAAAATAAAAAATGTAGCAATTTATCTCTAAAGATAGCACATGCCATATTAATTATTTTATTTAAATTTCAATTCCTGAATAATTAAAGATAAGGAAAAGTTTAACTCTTTCTAAACAATTCAGCAAAAATTAACAAAATAAATGCATAAAAGTTTAGCACAAAAACGTGTGTATTCTATTCTTAATTACTAATATAGTTTTCATATCGAACTGTGATTTTTTCATAATATTTACAGCATGTTTGATAAATAAACTTTTCTGCCGAATCTTGCAAAGTTGAGGTAGTGGAAATACGCAAGCTGTAAATGATTTAGTTTGGTGATATTTCATGACAACGAATGTCTGTAAAATTTGCAAATACTACTTGAAAGAATCAGATAGAAATTGCTTGAATTACAGAAAACCAATTTCTTTTACATTGACAAAACCAATTATAAAAATATATTATGTTATTTTTAATATTGATAAAGTGGTTTGATAAATATCAGAAATTTGTTTTTGACAAGAAATTCGTAGTTAATTTACCTTTTTTACATTCTTTTTGTAACATATTGGAATTTATAATCCTATACAGGATTAGCTCTTAAGTTTATATCTTTATATAAATATTCAAACTTTTTTCCAGTAACGATAATTTGTTACTATGTTCAATTAATGTCTAGCAAAAAATCTTTAGCAAAATGTTTCAGTTTAATCAGTGATTGGAAAAAAATACGCAATTCTCTTTGCTCTTCTTCTATTCTTTTATATTTTTTCTCGAGAACTCTTTTAATTACACTTTGTTTCCCTGAAGCTTACTTTCACATCCTGCTGACAAAACACCGACACAGAACTTTCTTTGTTGAGCTTTGAAGCTATTCCCATGTGATAAACTCTGAAAGTCATTTGGGACATTTTCTCTAAACGTATATCACTACTATAATTGAACAGATAGGAATTGACGGAAATAAAATTTAATAAATATTTATTTTCATGATATTATTTTTATGCCATATAAAATTAAAAGTTATAATTTTATATAAAGTTTATATTATGATAAAATCATAATATAAACTTTCAAGAAATTTTATCCAACAGAAAAATATTAACATTGGCAAATATAAGTAACATCTGAAGAAATATCATTAGTATACATTTGATGTTTAGGCAAGAAAGATCTATTAAAGCTATTTCCTTTTGTATTTATTTTTTGAAAACTTAAACACTTTTTTATATACTTAGTTTAAACGGAATTTTACGATTGTCGAATTTTCTCGTTCACTTAAATGATGTTGCGTAAGTAAAACACATAAGTATTTAAAAATCGAAGAAAATGAAATTCTTAATTAGATTTGTGATTTTTAAAAATTAAGAACAAAGAAAATTTCTTTGAAAAGATTAAAGTAAGATACGTGGAATTCAGTCTATAAAGAAAATTTGCAAATAAATACGAGTAATGACTTTTAAAAACAAAATAATTATTTTCCTTCACATATGGAAAATAAATTCCAAAATCTCGTCAAAATTGTAAGCAATACGAAATGCATGTTAAGAGCAAATATTAAAAGATTAATACCGTGTTGAAAATAATAGTAAATCAATTAAAAACAGAAAATATTTTTTAAAAAATAAAAACTGTTTTTCAAAGAAAACTAAATAATCATTCAGAAATGAATTGCTTCTGAATAATAATTTAGGAATTCTGCTCAAAATCTACAGGTTTGCAAAAATAGGATTTCTCATCTTGAATCTTAAATGAAAGTGCAAAAATATCGATTTCCTACTTCAAAATGATACATCGTATGAAGAAGTACTGTGCAAGTTTCATTGCTGAGAATTGCAACAATTGCCTTACCTATTAATTATAACAGTTGCTTTTAACTGTAAAAGAAATTTTACAGTTGAATTTTATATAAAAAGTGAAATAAAAACAATCAGGGAACAATTTTTAAGATGCAAATAAAACTTCTGCTTTAAATAGAGAATTCAAGATAATTGTGATGAATATTCATAGTAAATATATGAGGTAAAACTCATTTTAGAAACAAGTACAAATTATATCTAAATACTATAATTCATAACCTGTATCATAAGAAAACATTTTGTTTTGCTATTTTTGGCTTAGAATTATAAAGTTGTTATTTAAGGACTTATGGAAAAGCACTGAAACGCAACCATAGTTTTGTGGAAAGAATAATGCAATAAAATATCCATTTTCTTATTTGTCTGGTTCAAACTGTCTAACTTTTTTAAATAAATTCCTTTTATTGTATTTTGAACACACACATTTATTTTAATATCAAATAGAAAAATATTTGAACCTAAACTATAGAAAGATTTAAACCACTTCAAACATTCATTGATTTAAATATAATTTTTGTTTATATTTATCTTAAAATTTATTTATTAATTGGATTTCATTGCTCTTTCATTAATCGCGATGCAATATCGTAAGACTATCACATATGAGAGTAAATACAAATATTTTTGAATACCTTTTAGGAAAGTATAAAAAGGATATTTTTATGTCATAACAACTAACGAAAGTATATGAAAATTTCTGTTGAACATAAAATCAATGTATGGAATTTAGAATAAGTAAAAAGTTTTTATTTAAACTTATGGATAATAAAAATACTTAATTATTCCCTACCTGAGGACTACACTATAAATTTTTAATAAACGAACGCATACATATAAAACGGCGAAACAATTTTCCTATATCATCAAATATTAGGTTAGCCTTAAAATGATAATAATAGGAAATTCCAAGATTTGTTTGGAAAAAAAGAAGTGTAAGCACCAAAAAGTTCAAAACCAAATCTTCATTTTCTAAAAAATACATCCCATATTTTAAAATCATTTTTGCATTAACTGATTTTTACTCGTTTAATGAATTTACGTTTTCAATTTTAGTGCAGGTTGATTTTAAAATACTAATGTAACTATCTTTTCGTGTGTATATCATTTCACAGATATCATAAACTCTACGCATTATTAATGCATCCATCGAAGATAAATTTTTGTCTATAAAAGTATAAGGCTCTATAATTTAAATACTCTTCTCAGATTCTTATATATATATATATATATATATATATATATATATATATATATATATATATATATATATATATATATATATATATATATATATATATATATATATATATATATATATATATATATATATATATATATATATATACTCATTGCTGGACAATTGCTAAGGATGCATAACACTATCATCCATAGCAACCACAAAATGAAAGGAAGCAAAATGTGGAAAATTAGAATAAGTGCGAGATATAGTAAGAAGAAGTATGCGTATGCAAATTTTTTTCCACGTCTGTTCATCACGCGATAGCGTTCATATCATAAGAGCTTTAAAGGATTTGACGCGTGAGGACAGTTGTTGTTTCAAGTCAAGGTTTTACAGGAAAGATTTAATAGACGAACTTGAAATTTTTGGCATGTCTTCCCGACATCATTTAGATGATTTTATGCGTGGCCGAATTATTGGAAAGATCGAAGAAGGGCGATAAATAACAGATGTTGCCAGGGAGTTCGACATCGCTCACAGCGTTGTTTCACGGCTGTGGAAGTCATTTAAAATTACTGGAATGTGTGGTAGGCGTCACTGGGGAGGTCGTGTTAGAAGTACGATGCCTGCAGAAGACAGATATATCGTCCTATCAGCAAAAAGGTACAGGCGCACCACAGATCAGCAAGTGGCAAATCAGTTTCTTGCTGCCACAGGAAAGCAGATCTCCCGAAAAACTGTTGCCAGGCGTTTGAGGGGAGGAGGACTATACGCCCGCAGACCTGTTGTGTGTGTCCCATTGACCAGACAGCACCGTACTGCCGTTTGCAATGGTGTCGTGAGCATCGCAATTGGACTGAACAGGATTGGGCATGCGTACTATTCTCAGATGAGAGTAGGTTCAGTCTGTCATCGGACTGTACACGCCAACTGATCTGGCGCGAGAGTGGTACTGCTTATCGTCCAGAAAATATACAGGAAAGGGATCGATATTCAACATGCAGTGTCATGGTGTGGTCCGGCATCATGATCAATAGCCGCACGCCCCTACACGTGGTTGCGAATGGGACTATGACGGGCCAACGATACATTAATGAAGTTCTACTTCCTCATGTTTGTCTTTTCTGTGGTGCTGTCGGTAATAAATTTGTTTTTATGAACGACAACGCAACATGCCATCGAACATTAGATGTTCAGGATTGTATAGACAGCGAGGGTATTCAACGCCTCGTATGGCCATCACGTTCTCCAGATCTAAACCCCATTGAAAATGTGTGGGATGCTTTGGGGAGGCAAGTTGCTGGTCGAAACTATCATCCGACAAACAAGAACACCCTCATCCGTGCACTCCCAGAGGAATGGGATAAATTGCCTCAACAGCTGCTGGATAATGTTGTGCAAAGTATGATATGACGTGGAATGTTACATCAGACTCCACGGTGGGCATATCCCGTACTGATACCTTTCTTCAAGGTACCTGCTGACTTTTAGATGCATTGATCCATTTTTCCGTATGCAGCATCAAATGAACATTAATTTTCTTTCAGATGTTCACAGCTTTTGTACTTTCCAGAACAATAAATATTCTTTATTCTAATGTCTGAACAGTATGGCAACTATATTTTATCCTACTAGGCCTCATGTCTCGCTTAATGTTATGTACATTGCAATTTGTGATCCGTCCTTAGCAATTGTCCAACAGTGTATATTTAAATATATATATATATATATATATATATATATATATATATATATATATATATATATATATATATATATATATATATATATATATATATATATATATATATATATATATATATATATATATATATATATATATATATTATGAGTGTGTACATATCCGGTTTCTCTAAAGACAGAAATCATGAATTTAATTAGTTTTTGACTGTATATATTATAAAAATAATTTAGCATTTTGTACGGAGAAACATAGTATTTAATTTTCAGCAAGCATTATTATTATTTTTTTGCTTAAGGTAGAAAAACATAAAAGTAGTTTAGGTAATTTTTATATGATAGACATTTGAATTTGAATAGCAGAAATTTAATTAATTTCTATTTATTACTATTTATATTTCAACATTAAATTTGAATATTTAACTGCTATTCATTTTACGATATTAACAAAAGAGATTATTCAATTATGATTTTAAGTTTTGTAATATTAATTGAAAATAACCAAAAAGTAACATAAGACTTTTTTAGGAATTTATCTCAGTTCTGACTGAATTCAATATAATTCTTTAAAAAAACTTGTTTTAGTAACATTCACTTCAGATTAATTTATTAATTTTATTTTCCATGTTATAATTTAAATATTTATAACTGCTGTTCATTTTATTAGAAAATTAATGCATATTTTCTTTATATCATATATATTTCTATGAATTTTAATTCATTTGTCATTTATATAATTATAATGTTTGTTCATTTTATTATAAAATAAATGCATACTGTCTCTATCTGATATTTCTCTGAAATAATAAAATATATCAGAAATTATTTTGCATAAAGGATTGTAATATTACATGCTTAGGTAAAGTTAAAGCAAAATATTTTAATCATGCAGTGATAATATACAACGTTAACAATTGTTCTTGTATAATTCCAATTTTGGTGTTCGAATGGCAGATTATACGTACGATAAATTTATATTTCATTTTTTTATACTATTCATATAATAATATGTAAATATAATAATTTATTATATGAATAGTATACATAACATTACAAATATTTTAATGTCATAGTTATTATACCACTGAATATTAATTAGGCCGAATATTTTCAAACCTGGTATGGTAGAATAAATTTTAAAATACAGGCTCTCACATTAAAGTTTGTATTAAAAATGACTTAAATAATTTAACTATAATATCTATTCTAACAAATATAGAAGAAAAGACCTCATATACTTCATTGTTTTATTTACTGTCTTCTTAATTACTTTATATTACTTTTGTGAAAGGTTTAAAGGAACACTTTTTAGCAGTTTTGCAAGCATGAAAAAGAGAAAACACTTCCAAAGGAAGTATATATATATTTTAAATATTTATCTTTAATAAAATTAACTTGCACATAAGAATATTTGGATATTTTGACTATCATAAGCACATATTTTAATTGCAAATTTATTTTTTAAGTTTTTATAGTTAAGGAATTGATTTCAATAAATGAAAGAACTCCACATTATAATAATTAGAGAAAAATATACAAGAAATGTAAAATAAATGTGAGTGAGATGATAAGCTCCAAAGATAATAATCACGTGGATACTCTTATCCGATTACGTGCAAGACATCTGAAACACCCTGTCTATATCGGAATATTTAATCGAGATTAATCGATACAGGGAAGGAAGTCACTTCTCTGTATCGATTACCTTAATTTTACATTCTTGAAAATTTTTTGAAGAGAAGTTTTCTCATCAAGATTAGTTTTTCTTGAATATGTTTATGCAATTTTTTATATTATTCTTATGATGCAAATTTCACTTGTCAAATAAAGTTCAAAAAGAAGCCGTATAATTATTTCATAATACCAGTTAAATTAATTGTAAGCTTTAAAAATTGAATTATTAATTTTATAAACTATAGTAATATAATTTTCATGTTCCCCTCAACTTTTTTACAATTTTATTTTTTTTATCTAAAATATACTTACATACAAAATATCTCACATTTATTGATTTTACATAATATTTTTATTAAAATTTTTCTTCAGATTCATTTCAAAAACATGCTGGGTATAAAATTGTATATTTGAATGACTTTTCTCACAAAATTAAAAAGTAATCAAAAGAGGAAAACATGGCTATTCTGCTACATTTATAACTTTTTTAATATTCTCAATCACTGCGGACAGGGATTGTAGAAATAAAAAGTGTTTGTGGATAAAGAAACATGATTTTTTATGCATTTAAAGTTTATATTATCTCCTACAGAAGTTTGAATTAATGTATTTTATATTTTGAAATTAAAAACACTTTTCATGCTAAAAATGAATTATTTTTTTATGAATTTAGAAGGCTGATGATGATTAATGAGACCAAAAGTAGCATTTTTGAATAAATTGAAAACTTGAGGGTGAATAAAAAAAAGACTTATAAAAAATGAATAAATTTTTTTAATGTAACTTTTTGCTTACATAAGAACTCACTATCTTACTGGGTATCTATTGAAAAAGTTTTCATTACTTTGTAATATAATGTAAGAAAATATAATAAAATGAAAGATTTATAAATATATTGAATTTCTTCAACAAAAGAAACAGTGTTTAACTTCAAAAACGGGAGCTAATATAAAAAAGAGTTTTGATAATCCCGATCTATATTTTAGTTTAAAACAATGAATTGATGCATTTAACCTCATTATGCACATATTCACAAGCAATTTTGCCTGAAAAAATCTGAACTTATAAATATACCTGAATGATTTAAAAGATATCAATCGATTTTTCAAAATTTTGTGAATCTTACGGAATTATTTGTAAATTTTATTTTAAATAAAAATGCAATAAATTAACATGTGATTTCATATTTGCATTTACATTAAAAGTAAAAATTTACGTAATTTGAGTTTTGTGTAATCAGCAAATACTTCTTTTAATCAAATTTAATTATTTAATAGAAGAAGTCGTAAAAGCAATAGTACGTCTCTTAATGATTAGATATCTTAAGTATGCTTAATTATTACAAAAAATATAATGGTTTATCATAAATACATTTATTTAAAACATGCCAATAAATTTTTACATTGTGTGAAATAGTATTAAGAAGTAATATAAAAGAGTTATATATGAAATCATTCCAAAAGTAATATTAAAAATTATTTAAAATGCATTGTTAATTTTAATACTCAGAATGTACTTTCTCATCGATCAAAAATTGAGATAATTCAACCTCAAATGCAAGAATAAATAAAATTATTCTTTTATGATTGCCGATTGAAAAGATACATGAAGGTACTAAAATTTAACGATTTAAATATTTATCTGGTGTATACAGTATCAAAGTCTTGATTTAAAAAATAATAAAATATCTATTTTGATTAGCAAATAGCCAGTTTTAGAAAGTTATCATTTTAGATAATGCATATAAGGTTTTTTTTTTAGCATACTTAAAATAATGATTTTTTTTCTAAAAATATCTGTGTTCCATGATAGATTATAATAAAAATAAGAGTATCAACATAATTAAGTTGTTAAAATTTCTAGCAAAATGGATGTTGTGTCTCATATTTCTAATAAGACAGAAATTAAATGCTGCACTTAGGCTGAGAAAAGAGTTAAGCAAAATAATGTAATTTGAATGGCTTTGTAGATATCACATATTTGAATATGAAGGCATACACTTGTAATAGTGTATTTACAAACGCAAGGGAAAGCTACAGTTGACAGTTACAAATTATATAGCAAGCTTGGATCCTACATTAATTCCCAAAATGTGTACGGAAAGGAATAGAAGCATTCATCATTGAATTAAGCGTTATACATTTCAACACAGCTTTCAGAAACGCCACTGCATTTGGCTTTGAAATATTTAACTCTTTAAGAATTATGCTTTACATTCACAGACAAACTAAAATTAGCATTAAATATATGCTAAACATTTGCAGACAAGTTAAAAATATTAATAAATTACTGAATTTTGGATAATTTACTTAAAACATTACAATACACGGGAAATTCAAGTCAAATTCAAATATCCATTGAAATATGATCCAAATTTACAATCATTTATATGAAGCTGTATGAGTCTAATTAAAATAAATTTAATAGTAATTGAAAGAATGAGAAATTAACAAATTAAGTTTAAAGTATGTTTGTAAAATAGTTGAATAAGTAGATAATTTATGATCCTTTTTTTCAGAATTTTCTGTGATTCATAATATTTAAAAAAAATGGCACTCGAATATCAGAGAGCAATTCTTAAGGAGAAATAATTTTAGAAAATTGTTTAATGTCTCTTCGTATTAATTAATACAGGATGAATGTTTATTTAAGGAAATAATAATTTATAATGTACTTATAATTTTACTAATTTAAGAGAATCTTAAATATTTTTATTATAGAAATGTAATTATTTGACTGTCAAATATGCTATTTTGTGACAAATCCTTTATTGTAAGAAATAAAATCCAGATAATAGTTTTCCGTTGTTTCTGTTTCACTATGCTTGAAAGTTATATTAAACTTTGATAATTTATTATGATTTATTATTTACACTTTGATAATTATTTATGATCATGAAAATTACATAAATGTAATTTATTTTCATTTTCTATATAATCAACAATTTAAAATAAAATTAAATTAAAAATAAGTTGATATTAGTTAAATTTATGCATGAAGTGATTACAGCAGGTATTTATTTTTTTCTATTTTGAATTTTGAATACATATATTCTATTATTAGAATAAGTTATCTCCTTCTAAACTTTTTGTATCAAACTTTAAATAAATTTTGTAAATAACTTCTGAAAATAATGAATAAACAAACTTAACAAGTGATGACTAATAGACTTATAAAATAATAATATTCATGACTAAATTGAAAATTTATAATAAGAATATTTCAAGTATAAGAATATATGAATATAATAAGAATATTCTTCGAATATCAATGAATTTTGACAAAATATACAATCAGAAATTAATAGGAGTACTTAGACTCAATTAGCGATTCATTGTAATTTTTCTTTTAAAATATATTCTACTATTATAAAATTCGAGAAGCCTGTATGGAAGTCATTTATTTTGTAAAGTCATCGAAAAATATTTATGAAAGTAAGCATATATATATATATATATATATATATATATATATATATATATATATATATATATATATATATATATATATATATATATATATATATATATATATATATATATATATATATATATATATACATATATATATATATATATATATATATATATATATATATATATATATATATATATATATATATATATATATACATATATATATATATATATATATATATATATATATATATATATATATATATATATATATATATATATATATATATATATATATATATAATATAAAATTATATGTATTTCTACTTACATTTACATTTCAATATTTACAAAAATTTTAATACATTAAAATTTAATAAAAACAATTAAGAAAAATATTAATGTACTCTATTTATACTACAAATTATACATTTCTGATAATTACATAATCTCAAGTCACAATTATTTTAATAAACGATACTAATTTTATATCAAAAATAAGAAAAATTGTAAATAAGCAGAAAAAAAACAGAGAAATAATTTTAAAAAAATTTTCAATCTTTGTAATGGAAATCAATTTTATCATACTTATACTTGATAAGGTAAGAAAGTACTCATTTCTTGATGATAAGACACAAATTAATATTTCTTTTTTCAAAACTTCACTTCAAAAAACACTTTTATGACCTAAGCATTTTATTATTATTTTTTTAAAAACGTATACCACAGTCTTTCTTCAGCTTGTTTTATGCGTGGTCATTTTTCTTTTTCTTAATATCTAAAACATCATTTTTATTTTCATTCATCATTTTCTCAGTTATTTAATCATCCAATATTTCTAACGTAGAAATTACATTTGATTCCACATTAAAAAAATTCGATCACTAATGTGTTAATTTTTGGAAGTTTTTGGAAGATGAGTAACTATACTTCACTTAAGTACTCAGCAAATGCTCAGAACTTTTTCAGTTACGGTAATTTTATTAATGAAATTATCACGTCAAGATGATCTAGATATCTTTTTCTTTTCTGCAATTGTAAATTCATAAGTGCTTTGTGCTGACACAATTTTACGAGATGGTTGTAAGTCATTATTACTCGTTGGAAAAGTACACTTTTTGTCCTGTTTCAGTACACAGATAATACGGGACTAAGGCACCTCTGCTACTATCTATTTAGCTTTTTGTACCAACCTCAAATCTAGTCAAGCTCAATCTTGACATTTTCTTTGCCTGGTAGCCAGTATACCTTCTGGTCAAAAGTCTAAAGAATTCATTTCTCCCTCGTTCAGATGACACTAGATGGCAGCACTACAAACCAGTTGATGGATCTTCGATTTTCGAAGCAGAGACGATGCAAAAGTCAAACACTTTGATGTGAAATTCCAGAGGAATTCATTTGGGCGAAAACATGGGAAAACATCGCGATCTTGGCATATTTAACGCGCCCCAGTCACCATTAGTGAACATAGTGGATTTTAGCCGGCCCCAGGATCGAACTCTTTTTTTCTATCGTGAGAACGAAGTTCTTCCAATTGAGCTACCACGTCTCAAAAAAGTACCTTATTATATTTTCCTAAGAAATATTGATTATAATGAACTTAATACATTAACTATAAAATGAGAGGACGATTTGCAGGTGGAAATTCCACATAAATTGCTAAAATCCAAGATTTAAATATCAACAAAGTAGTTAATTGGTCAAAACTGATCTAGTCATATTTGACAAATTTATGATTTTCCAACTAAATGTCAATCTGAGAACTCAACTATAAAATTAAAATAATTTTAACAAAAAACAGACCATAAAAATGTTTATTTTTATCAACTTTTTAATTATATTAATTTTTAGCTGTGGTTGTTATTACTTATCTCCTGGATTCAGCAGAGCTAAACCAAGTCTATGAATTTACACACTCTCAAAAAGTTCAAAACCATGATTGGGTTTCTATATAAATCTAGTCTGGAAAGCCCCAGACACTCCAAAATCAGGTGATCAGGAATCGCCTTTTGTCTGCGATACGTCAAGCAGATAGAAAAGGTCTTATTCCCGTTACTGTAACTCTGAGATCTTAAATGTTCACTTTTAAATCTTGTAATGGCTGTCAGATCACTTCTGCTACACTGGAGTGACAAAACCTACTAAGTCTCTTTCCCTGATACCATTGGTGTACTGCAGGGATGTTCCAGGGGTGAGTCATGGTCAGATCTTGTACTCTTCGAAAAAAGTTCAGAATAGGTTAAAGAATGAGGGTTGTTTCAATGTTCCCAAGAACCTTCTTTAGCCAATAAGTCTGCTGTTTTGCTGCCATGGATGTCTGTATGATATGGTATCCATTGAAAGTAAACTTCCCGGAAGGAAGAGAGATGTTTGAGCTTTTTATTAATTAATTATTTATTAGTAATATTATTTTTAAATGTAAATTTTATTTTTAATTGATTTAAAATTCATGAAAATGAGCTAAGAAACTATTTTTTCAAAATTTCAGTTCGTAAATTAAAATTAAAATTATCACTGTATCCGTGGAATATGTCATTATTCAACTACTGTTTCTTAAAATTTAAGAGTTCATAAATTATAGGTTCATAAAATTGAGCATCTTCTGCAATATAGAATACATTTTCCTCTACTGATTGTTTTAATTTTAATGTAGCAACTCTTTTCATCTTGTTATAATAATATTCATCATTCATGGCGCGCCAGCCCAGGATGGGCCAAGGCCTTCTGAACAAGTTTCTTCCAGCCACCTCTACTGGCGGCCAAACTCTTCCAGTTTTTTGTTCCAAGGACCCTACAGTCTTCTTCGACTTCATCCACCCATCTCAGCTTTGGTCTTCCTCTTCTTCTCACGCTGATGGGTTTTGCAAAAAAAAATTCTCTTAGTGTTTTATTGTCCTTCATTCTAATAACATGTCCAACCCAATTGAGACGGCTTGCTTTAATGTGATGTACAATGTCTGGCTCCTTGTACATTCGATAGATTTCTGTGTTGTATTTTCTGCGTCCGTTTTCTTTCGCACCTCCAAAGATACTTCTTAAAATCCTGCATTCAAATAGGCTCAACAGCCTCTCCTCTCATACAGTCAAAGCCCAAGTTTCTGAGGCTTAGGTCAAAACGGGACGGATAAGCGTTCTTTAGGTCTGTAACTTAGTTTTTCGTGATAAAAATTTAGTTTTTAATGTATGTCTTAAGCCAAAAAAGGCTTTGTTAGCTATAATAATATTAGTACTTATTAAATTCATGTTTTTTTCAAATTTTTCTTATTCTTTTAACATGCTAAGATTACTCTGTCTAATTAAATAAAACTATCTCAATATGAAAATTATTTCAATATTTTCTTTTTTAATAAATAGTGCAAGAATATTCATTTTCACTACACAGTTTTTATTTGAATATTTATGTACAAAATTGAAATGTCGATATATTCATTTTGAAATAATTTTATTTATATACATTTCATCAAATTAAAAAAAATATTATCTTGTAAATATTTGTGTAAAGAATTTAGTAATTTGTATGGAGCAATTATTTAAAAAAAATCTTGTGTTGACTCAGAATATTCTAATATTTTCTCGTGTAAATTGATCTTAACTCATAAAGTTAACGACCTACAAAAACTAGCTAAAGAAGAGACACTGTGAAATATTTTGAAAATCTTTCAGATGCATATTTTATAAAAAGCAATTATTAAAATTAAATTATATGAAACTGCTATTGTTTACTCTTATCAAATATAAATTTTCCGTTAAGATAGCTGTGCATTAATTATGTTTCATTGATTTTGTATAGTTTGTGGATAAGTGATTATATATTTATAATGTAAATGAACAGAGAGCTGTCATTAATTTACAATAGTTTTTATGTAAATAATCTATTTTATGGAAAAATATTTAATATAACATAAGAACAAAAGCTATTGAAAATGATACTTTTATTAACAGAAACAAACATTTAATTTTATTTAACGACTTTTCAGAAAATTAAAAACGAAAGGATTTCATTTGGTATATGATTAATGTAATTCTAACATACATGGAAAATGCTAATTTTATGGAAGCCTTGTTAACTAGTAGCAATATTCAATGTCTCTTTCAGTAAAAGTGAATTACTTTAGAGTAAATTTTTTAATATGTGCAATGGTTTTATTTTATTCTTATTTTATTTCCATAGATTATAAAAAAGAAATATCAAACTTGATAGACAGATGGATGCTCCAGGAATCACTTGGAAAAGAAAGTGAAAAGTTCCTTTAAATTTTGAAGGAAATATTCTAAATGGAGGAAGGTAAAGATAATAACAGCAGAACCTGAGTTTGAAGAATCCTGAAAGCGAAGGAAATTTTCCTGCACGGATGGATGCATTTTACCTGAAAAAAGAAGTTAAATTTTAACTTGTGCGTCAGGTTTTTGTTATTTGATGAGAACATCTTCCATCATTTAAGCAAAAATGAACACAAAATATTCTGTATTTGAAACAACAACATAATTTTCAACAAAAAGGTATTTCCTTACAAATTATTGCAATTGCATAAAACATTTATTTAAAAGTACTACAAACTTAACTAATAAATTATGACATACATAAAAAGATCATAAAATAATTATTATTTATTTCCAAGTTTGCTTAAAACAAATATACTGAGAATATAGCATCAAATCTTCCTTAATTGCAAAATATACTAAATAAGATACTTTTTTGGATTATTTAGAAAACTAAATTTAAAATTGAAAATAAATATAAAAATATGAATCATAGTATTTTTTGCTGATTAGCTAAGATGATAATAACTTCATGGCAATGGCTATAGCAGAAAACAAGTAAGAAAAACTGTTATATTTATATTTTGAAAGGTGATAATTTGTGCACATTTAGCTGCATAATCTCTTATGCAAATGTCTGTTGAGCTTTTGAAATTTCCCTTCAAAATTGCTTCTTGTATACAAAAATATTTTTTTTTACAATTTAGCATAATTTTTTGATGAAATATTTCATTTTAATATTTTTAAAGAAATTTCGCAATTAAAATTATTTATTTGTTAAGTGCTTTCTAATTTTCTTCCTATTTGTTCCACAGAAGCATGCGCAATGCCTATCAGTTTCGGTATAGAAAACATAAGTTTTATTTTTCCCACTTCGGCTCAAAAATGTATTCTAAACAAAGACTATGATCAATAGAGCATTATGAAGACATCTTAATCCTAAGCACTTCTATTTTAATAGGAGAAAGTTGCCACTGAGATTGAAGAGATGCACTTATTAATTAAAGCAATATAGCATTTGCAATATGATAAGCTGTGCAAAACTAAAGATTTAAGAAGTAATTAGATGTCATACTTTAATAGCGAAATAAGTTAATGTCCCTTTACTATAACAATTTGCAGACTACTGTGAAAATATAATTGGTTTTATAACTTTTGTGATTAACTCCACACCAGAGAGCAAAAGCAATGCGAATCGATGTGTTATCAACTGATAACTGTAAGATAGATTACCTATAATACTTTAGATTTTGTGCTTTCTATTATGAACTGATTTGACAGTACTTTATCTATTTCTTTATAAAAACTTAAATGGCTTTAAAATTAAATAAAATTTAAGTTTAGTTTTAGAGTATAAAAGTGTACATTATGCAAGTTTGTCTTAAAAGGAAAATTATATTCCTATCAACACTGTGAATGAAACTTGATGAAACTTATTCTGCCGGTATTTTTAAATAAACAACTGGTTAATGTAAAATCTATTTTGATAAAAATGTATACTTTTAAAATATATTTAGCAATAAACTCTACGTTTTATTTATAAACAGTGCGTATGCATAAAATTTGTTAATTTGCATTGAAAATCCTAACTATTTCATCTAAATACCAAGTTATTAGACGGAAATCAGAAAAAGGCCTACATATATTCAACACATATATGTGATTAAGATAATTTTTCAAATTACTTTAATTTACAGTTGATATTACATTTTAATAAAAAATTATGGGTAGTTACGTATAACCCCGTTGACCATATCTGCGAAGAAGTTTATGTCATTTAATAATTCCATTTGACTTCACATAAATTACAAATAGAAATTTTTATCTATATGTTACAATGAAGATCTAAGTAAACCATTTGGCATGTTTCTTCATATTTTCAAAAAGTTACTAAAATTTGCAAAATTAGACGACATATTTTTATAGCAAAAAAGATCGACGAGATAATACTTAAGTACCAAAATATAAATGCAAATAATGTTCCCTTCTCCAATACAAGAAAAAAGGAATAAAATACAGATAAAATTAAGTCAGCATCATTCTATCACTTCCTTTTCATCAACATAATCTGGAAAAATTTGTATCTAAGGATATTTTGAATTCGAGTGAAATTTTGCTATCGAATGCAGATGGATTTTCGCTTCAGAATATTGTATCTAATGATATGGTTATTGAGACCTATCAGCATTCTAGTTTCAGAAGCTCCCACACGAAATTCAGCTTCTTCATCCCAGCTGGAAGTAAGGAAGAGCTTTTGCTTCCGAATGGCAAATAGAGTAATGATAAATGCGATTGAAGAATGTTGCTGAACCTATCTCTTCGTGGAATTTTCGGTTATCATAAAATGTTGAGTTTCATACATTATATTTGTTAATGATTCTTGCAAATGTGCTGCAGCTTTATACTTATGCATCCTCTATTTTTTTTTCATCTGAAGTTTCGAAGGATGGAAATCAAAGAAAAGATATAAAATTATTCTCTCATGTTGTTGTTGTTACTTATGACACTTGGACAAGCCAAGCTCGCTATGCCTTGGGAATACGAATTTAAGTCAATTGGGAGCGTCTGTCGTTTAATCAGAGCACCATAAAGGTGAAAGTACGACTTTTGCTCTTCAAATCCTCCGATAGATGGCAGCACCAGAGGATTTACTCCCTCAATTTTGGCATTGATCTGAAGGGGGAGTAAATTTCTCCAGACCATTGCACCCATGGTAACTGCTCAACGACCGACCACAGGACTTTCGATTCCACAGATTTAACGAGCACGTATATCGCATGTTCTCGGTGGGTCTTTTGGCGGCATTGGGAATCGAACCCCGTCCTTCCGGATGGAAGATTGATACCCTAACCACTAGGCTACCACGGTCTCTCATTGACATAGGAACGAAACTAATAACAAGTAAATGCTTTGAATGTATTCTAATAACAGCTTTCTTACCAGGAAAACTTATTTTATAAATAAATAGAGTGCGTTTGATTTTGACACACTATTTTAATTTATGGTTTTATATTAATTAATGATAAAATTAAAATGGTTTTATATTAATTAATGATGATCGCTTATGATAGTAAAAGAATCACAATATTCTGAATTAAATTGTAGAATGTAAACAACGTTCGATAATTACAAGACATTATTTAATTTTAAAAATAATTTAATATTTACTGCGCTAATATAACAAACAATACCAACATAACACTGTAGTTTCTACATCTGTTAAAAATTAATTGCAAGAATAACTATCAATTATCCAAATTGTAAGGAATTTATTATTGATTTCTAGAAATTTTATTCATTGCGCTAAATCTAAACTTCTTCAAATTGTTTAATTGAGTAAGTTTGCAGCCTCTCGGAATCCCACTGTGACGATGCATTGTTTAAAACTAATGAATTTAGTTACACATGATATAATTTAAACATTTATATTATTGATTTTTTAATATCTGAGCTAAGTTACTTTTACTTTTAGATTTTCTAAAATATTTCGCTGTGTGATTAATGATAAAACCTTTTATGAAAGAGTTAATCTAAAACTTTATTACGCCCTTTATTATATCCTTTTTTGTTCAACATCTTTTTATCCAATAATATAATAAATGCAATAACATTTGCATTTGATATCTGAACTAATTTAATACGTTTATGCATAGTTTAACAATTTAAATCTGAAATAAGTTTTAAATAACTTATACTTCCCTATAATAACTTTAACTCATAATGCATTTTCATTTTTAAAAATATTAATGTTTAGATTTTTATTCTAAATATACAAATAAGGATTTTTAGTTTATCCAATAATTTGAATAATGAATTTTGTTTTCATAACAAATTATGTTACAAAATTGTTTTTCATAATGAATGATAAGTTTAAACTTTATTTTAACTAAGTTAAAATGCAACACTTATAGAAAATGATTTTCATTTAATGAAGATGGCTTCACAATTTCCACGGAGCAGATCATTGATTGCTTTTAAATACTGACTCTCTTCCGGGCTTTTGAATTTTGAAGTTGCATATTCAAATTTCTGACCTTTGGTATTTTGATTCGCTTCTCAAATTTAAACCGAGTGACTTCACCAAATATATCGAGTTAAGAGGCCTTCAATTCAAGTGAACCCCACTTGATTTGTACGAAGAATATCAATTAAATGGGGAAGCATCGAACAATGGGACTCAATTACATGAAATATGTATTATTTAGTTCAAATTCCAAAATGTGAGATTTCACTAAATTTAGTTGTTTTGTTAAATATTCAAATCATTTCCCTTCGTCTCTTAAATTAACATTTTTTGAACTGGATGAATTAAATAGAAATATATAAGATGTGTCATTGTTATAGCATAACAAGTATTTTTTATGTTAGGGCTAATTCTTGTAACACCCTTCATTTAGAATCGTTAAACCATTTTGTTTATCTTCTTGTATACACTTGTTCAATTATTTAACTTACATTTTCTTCAAATACAAATTTTAGTTTTTTTGTAAAATAAGAAATATATTTTGCCTAATGCTTAGTTTCATAAACATTTTTGCGAAATATTTAAAAGTGCTCATAATAATGCCAAAAAAAAGAGTTTGATAGACTTTTATTAAATTATGTAAAGGAGTATATCTAAATTTAGTATATATTTATAGATATATCTATATCTATCTATCTATCTATCTATCTATCTATCTATCTATCTATCTATCTATATATATATATATATATATATATATATATATATATATATATATATATATATATATATATATATATATATATATATATATATATATATATATATATATATATATATATATATATATATATATATATATATATATATATATATATATATATATATATATATATATATATATATATATATATATATATATATATATATATATATATATATATATATATATATATATATATATATATATATATATATATATATATATATATATATATATATATATATATATATATATATATATATATATATAATATTTTTTGTTTAAATTAAATATAGGTAAATATTATTTACGGGTAGCTAATTTAATCAAACTTACACCAAGTGGTTACCAAGTTACCAAGAATCCCACCAAAATTTCACCCAATTACTAGAAATGCCGTTTATAACGTAGAAAACGACTAAATTGCGCAGTGTTCGCCCAGCATTTGAGTATTTCATATCTGTCTGAGATATTTTAAGACGAATACAAGTAATGTTTACAAATTTGTAAAAATATACTTGAATTCGAAAACCAAAATATCACGACAAAAGGCATCCATAATATGAAATTACTTAAAATACAGGGCTGCACTATTTTTTTACAACTGATATTTTTTTAGAGAAACAGAAGTCAGATGATTATATAATCAAATCTAACATATTGTTGTCACAGAAAGTTGTAAGGAATTACAATGTTCCGCATCGTAAATAATTTGGTTTTTAACACAAAAATTGATTGCTTTTTGCCCTGTAAAACATGAAAATTAATCACTGTAAAGACTACATTATGATTCATTGCTATATAGAAAAATATTTAAAGAATTTAAGTATTCGGACGGTAAATTATAAAAGTTTGAAGGGGAGTTTTTTTCGATATGTTTGTTCATTCGAAGATTGTCAAGAATGTATTTTCAGAATATTGAATATGTACTTATATTTATTTTGTATTGTAAAATATCCTCATGACAAGCATTTCTTAACTTGTCTCGGCACACAAGCAGAGTGTTTTGTTTAAGCTCCCACAAATATTATGGCACAAAGCAGCTTAAAAAGGTATTATCGAGGTTTTTTTATGCATGTGTATCTCCTATACTTGTCATTACAAAAATGAGGAATATTTAAAAGAAGGTATAATTTCCCCCTATCATTGTAATAATTTATTGTAATTTTCGGGAGAAAAATACATTATTGTCATCGCAGCACTAAATTAAATTGCCAACAATGTTGGCAAGTACAAAACTGTGACAAAATCCTCACCTCTACATATAAAATATAAAATAAAGACATTAACTAGGAAATAAATATAGACAAGGAGAAGGAAAGTATACTAATGCACTGGATTTATTTTTTACATTGAAATAAATCCGTATGTAAGATACTTAAACTGTTATTAAAAATAGATATAATGATATAAAACTGAATGATAAAGATTAATTTTGGCTTTCTAAAATACAATAAACTGTATTTTATGTGTAAAGACTTTGAAGTCTTTATTTCTTCAATACCTGATTTAAAGTGATTTATCAAATCACAATTCTCTGTGACTAGATCAGTTAGGCTGTATCAGTTAAATAGAAACTGTCAAGTGGGAATCTTTATAGTTTAGAAGCAGGAATCAAGCAGAAGAACCACCTAATTCTTGACCTGCCCCATTCTTAGGTATCGTTCCTCATTTATGACGTTTTGACTACGATTTAATCATCGTACCTTACGCATTTATTGAACTCGACACATCTTTGGCTAAGCCAAGATGTGAACTCACTACATTATGGAAATAAGAATGAGATCCTTACCAGCCACGGCCTTAATTAAGATACACATTCCTAGAAATCCTAATAGGCTGCACATTAAATTAAACATTCAAAATATTTAATTTTTTTTCAAGAAATAACAATAACTCTATATTTGCCAATCAAATGGAACTTGACGATCAATTATCTCTAGTCATAAATAATAATTATTAAATCATTCTGCACATAAGCAAGTGTTACACATTACCCAACATCTACAAAAAACAAAATACTTTTATTATAATATTTAACATTTATTTATACTCAAGGACGTATACATTATTCTAAATTAAGATGTAAATTTTATTCAATAATTATTTTGTGAAGATCATAACATTTATAAAGCCTCATAGCAATAACTAATTACCAAAGAATATATGACCTAAAATTCAAACTCGATTCTTTAAATTTGTGAATGCACTTTGTCAAAACAAAACAAATATTTTTACTGCGAGAAACAATAATAGTTACATTTATAAAGCTTTTTACAAAAGAAAATATTATATTGATGATTGTACAAGCACGCGCAAACACACACACCCCTTTACATTATAGCATATACCTCAACATATAATATTTTATGTATAAATAAGGGAATGGAAACCCGATTGTGTTTATTCTTTGCTTTACTGCAGGGATTGAATTGAGGATATTTATAAGAAATACAGTGATATATACATCAGAATTTCTGTCTATAGCTTACTTTAAATGGAGCTCTTTTTTATTTTGAAGTTTTGAAGAATAATTATAGTTTATTTGGATTCACAGTGAACTGATGCAATTAATTTAAGCGATTTACACATTCCATTTTGGGGATTTTCTTACTCTTTGAAAGAATCCCGTGCCTTATGTTTTTCACTTAAAAGTGTATTCAATGCATAAAAACTGACTGTAGAGAAAATATACATACAGCAACAAATTCCCTCTTCTTTCTATCTTCTAACAAGTTGCTTTTCCTGAAAGAATAAATATGCTTTTACCATTTTTAATTACTTGCTTCTGGAAAAAGCATTGTTTTAATCTCTGAAGCGAATGCAATTTCGTTTTTTCCGGTGTGTCACCATTCGGAAATGCATTAGAATGCATATCAAAAGTCAGGACCTCAATATTCAAGTCACAATTTAAAAGGAGTTTTCAATCGTTCTGTTCCTTAATCGATTTTTTTAGATAACCTAAGTTTGAGATATCATTTGGTGACACAAAACATATCGTTTTAAGATGCAGCTAATTAAAATACCTTATTCTGTATCACTTTAATTGGTTAATAATGTTTTCAAGTCACACGTGCGAAATTGAAATTTTAGTTAAAAGATATTTTTTTATTCTTTGGTTTTTGCTTTCATTATACTACTAAAAAAAGAGTTGATTTAAATTTCGCCTTTACTTTCAATACTCTTTCATTGGTTTTAATAATTCATATTTTTTTATTTCAAACTAGATTAGAACACAAAATATGCTTTGTAATAAGGGCATTTTTATGTTAAACTTATATTTTCTGGCTTAAGTAAAATTTGTCAATTATTTATAAATGTTTATTTTAATATTTTTTACTTAAAAAATCGCCTATTTATATTGTTTTTGTTTCAAAAAGTTGGTCTAAAAACCGAGTTATTCCCAAAAATTTTAGTAAGCGTTTCTCAGTGGTAAAAATGCTGATCTAGTAAAGTTGGTTGTGTCAAATGAAAAAAAAATTCTGAAACTGATGTAAATTGATTTAATTAAAAGCAGTTAAGCGGAATATATTCAACTATCATTTTATTGAAAAAAGCTCACAGAAACATGCATTAACGAATAAATAGTTTGCATAAAATCAATTTTAATTAATTAAACAGTTTTAATTTTACTTCCTCATGCAACAGAATGCATATACTTTAGAAAACAAAACAAACTTTGAAATGGATTTGCCTGAAAAGTATAAATTATCTTTGAAAAACTTATCATGAAATAATTATGATGGTAATCTCCATTTCACACAGTAAAACAATAAATAAATCAAAGCGATGTTGAAAACAAATCCTTCAAGAAGTATATGATTAAAACTTTAACTCATGAATTGAAATCCGATTTAGGAGTAAGAACTGTGCATAACGATCTCGTGTTCCCGATATCTAATTCCATTTCCTCGAAAAGACGACACAATATTTGGAAAACAAGCCAACAGTTTCCTGGTGATTTTAAAGATTAATAGCCAAAAGTTAGACACTTTGCGTAGAATTG
The DNA here is from genome assembly GCA_037975125.1 of Latrodectus hesperus. Taxonomy (NCBI): domain Eukaryota; kingdom Metazoa; phylum Arthropoda; class Arachnida; order Araneae; family Theridiidae; genus Latrodectus; species Latrodectus hesperus. The sequence continues at coordinate 66,159,894 of CM075861.1, forward strand.
GATTTGCGTAACGTTTCAAATATTTCATTTAGAAATAACGAGGCAGGAAATTCTGATGCCTTGTAGAGTTCTGTCTCAGTGTGGTGTAAAGTTCTATCAACAGTGTCGCCTCTTCACAAGTATGTTTTACTTGAACCGTATTTAGATTGAAAGCAAGATACGAATGTTAAAAAGTTTAGTAATTTGAATGATAATTTTATTTGACTAATAAATTTGGTGCTTTAAAAATATAAGCAGAACTCAAAAATAGACGTAGTTTACTTTTAAGTAATTATTTAAGATATTTGCCTACGAAAAGTTGATTTTTGACTACATTTTTTTTATTTGTAAATCTTGTAAGCAGAGCTATTTAATTTCCAAAACAGCTTTGCTTTTTACTGTTTGTAAAATAGAAATTAGTTAACAGAATTTTAAAATACGTTTACTTAAAAAAATAAATAAAATTGGAAATTGCATTTACAATAGGAAATAATAACGAAAATTTATTTTACTTTTTACAATTTTGTTAAAATTTATCTTTTTTTATAATATGTTGATTAATGGTTATTAGTATGAAATCATTATTCGGCGTACACATTCGGAAAAAAGTGCCAACATTGTCACAATGTCAAGTTAAACTATTTAAAGATACTTTTCTCATGATTTTATTTTTCACGAAATCTACAAACCCAGTTAATACAATATCTCGAATAATAAAAGGTATTTATAAGAAATTTGGCCTTCTAAACGCTATTTTCAATGCAAGGAAACAAGAGTTTGAATATATGCACATTTTTATGACATATTTTTAAATGGAATGTTCAATAAAATTTTAAACAATATCAATATTGCTGTATATTTTTAATCATATTTTCTGTATCATTCAATATTTTTCTTAGATGTTGCCACATGTCAAAGAACATTGTCACATGAACATAATGTCCAAATTAAATTAAAGTAGATGTAACACCATTTTATGTAGTTTTAAGCATTTGGTTAAAATGCCACTAAAATTTGCCAGAAAATAAACAATTGCACAAAACTTACAATAAATGTATTTAAATTTTGGCTAATTTTATGATTTTACATTACAATTTATCTAAAAACAAGAAAGAAAATTCAAATTAAGTTTTCAAAAAAATTGTATCAAACCTAGACGGATACCTTAAATACTCATTTTGTGAAGTAATTAAAGATATATTGCATGAATATTACATTTTTCTAATTTAAATTATCCCATTTCAAATTAAAATCATATTTTAATTACAAAAAAAAATTAAAACAAATTGCATTAAAAAAAATTTTTGATGAAATATTAATGGAACGTGCATTTTAGGAGGCACATATAATAATTTAAAAGACATCTTTACTTAAAAAATTTGAAATTTCATGTAATTAATTAGAGCGTATATATAGTTCTAAATAAATTTAATAACATGTGAACACAGTTTAAAAGAATTCTCTTCATTCATTTAACGTTAGGATATTTATCTAATCACAAGGAAATAAATTATATTTAATACTTCTTAAAATTAACATCAAACTTAATTGAAATTAATACAAAATAATTTTAAAACTTTAGTTTTAAAATATAGTATCTTACAGTAAATTTAAAAATACTCAATAATAAAATAATAATATAATTTATACAGAATAAATTATATATATTCAATAAATAAAATAATTTATTGTGTAAGGTAGACTACAGTAATTTCTAAAATATTTGACAACTCATTCCTTTGAAATGCACTTTTGAATTTATCTCGTAAAATTTAATGAGTTAATACTGTTGAATGAGTTAATGAGTTAATAATGTTCATGTTTAAATTTATTTAATTTGAAAAATATGATGTGAAAAAATAAAATTAACTTAAATTAGTTTAAAATGTTGTTAATTTAATTTTACATTAAAATGTGTTTAAATTACAATATTAAATTTATAAAAATAATTTTAATTTTTTGTGATTCCCAATGTATATTGAACACTTATTTAAATCTGATAACTGGATTTTTAACTCATTATTTAAATCAAATCTGAAAGATTTAAGAATAAAATTTATATTTAAACTTATAAAAGAAATAAGAGAATTTCTCATTATATAAGAAATTCTTATCCTATATTGGTTCATTATGAAATTTATTTTCAATATATAAGCAAAATGTTTTCATAATTTTTTGTTAAATGCTGAAATTTAGGTTAACTAGAAATATAAACTGTCTAATATAATAATGTATTATTGTAATAATAACCAATTTTTATTTAATACAATAATACATTCTTATGTAAATCAGGGATAATATTAAGTGGGAAAAATGAAAATACAACAAAATATTTTACAATTCATAAAGGAATATGAAAGCATGCATATAGTTTAAGATATATTGTGTAAATAAGTTAAAATATGTGTATGTTTTAAGACAATTTTTTATTTATAACCATATTAATAATATCAATAATTAAAATTTTCATTTAGACTTACAAAAATATAAAATGAACTTTCATGCTTAAATTTTTTAATATAATTTCAGAATTGAACAGTTTATAGAGTTTTTTGAACACAAAATCAATCACTTTTAGCGATATTTTTTAGGCTTTCATTTAAGAATTCATAGTAAGTAAGCATTACAATTTTATAAATGAAATTTTCTGATTTTAATTAAATTTTATTTTTTTCGTTAAAATTGAAACAAAAGTTCACTTTATTGAACTTTATCATTAAATTAATACTGGCTTTATTTTATATGAAAGAAAATTAGTTTCATATTAATTGCTTAAAGTTAAAAGAATGATTGAAAAGCAATAAAATATTTTATTATTCATGCTGAAAACGTTTATATATGCAATTCCTAAAATATTTATCCTATTTTGTGAAGTTTACAGCATAATATATGAAATTAATACATTCCTGTAATACTATTACCGTACTCAACAGAAAATTCATCAGGGATTCCATATTAGAAGCCTCAGCTTTCATTTTCAATAAAACAAAATTAAAATACTTAACTTACAGAATGTGTATTTCATTTTATAATGTATGAAACATATCTATCCATCTATCTATCTTAACTATATATAAAAATACATACATACATATATATATATATATATATATATATATATATATATATATATATATATATATATATATATATATATATATATATATATGTATGTATATATATAAATTATTTCATATTGATCTACAAATGTGAGACTATAAAAGTAACAATTAATGCATTTTAAAAATCAGTAAATGCACTAAAAGTTGTAAAACAGTTTCTGATATTGCTCTTATGAAGGTTATTTTCTTAATTTGGTGTATATCAATTCTATAAAGAAAAAAGCAAAAACTATGATGAATTCCAATAGCTCAATTCATATTTGAAAGATGCTTTGTGTTGCAATGGAGATATTAATGACAAAAATAATTAAAACATTTTAACTGTATTCCGCTGTTAATAAAGCATTTAAATGATATATTGTTTAAAAATGAATTTATACTATAACCATTTGCTTTTAGCAAACTTTTTAATTGATATGAACATGCTTATTCTTTCAAAATAAAATATTTTATACCAAAAACTATTTATTTGTTTTACATTTGCGTTCGATTTAATTGCAGCCAAAACTGATGTTTTTGTGAATTTTGGTCTGCGAAATGGAAAACTATCAAATTTTCTTATCATGTCATATAATGAGGTTGATTTGAATTTTCATTCATAAAGTGAATGAGCTTATTTTTTAAAGTTTGTTATTAAAACTATATGCTTTATATTTTAAATAAATACAGCTTAAAATAATAAACTAGAATTTGTTTTAAACCTGCTCTTAGATACTTGAGCTAAAAAGCAACTGAATGTGTCGGGCAGTATTGGCGCGCTTCCAGCGACTCCAAAATTATGTCATTATTCACTCCTCATTAAGTTGAAGAATTGAAAAACGCTGAGCGGCAACTCGGAGACTTCTTCCGCTTTCAAGATACTTTTTGTTTTTAATTGTGATAATCATAGATATTTAGCCGTGGAGAAAATCTAATTCTAAGTGACTGGAAAATTTACAACTTTTAACTTTGTAATTTTTACTTTTACGAAATAGTTCTCAACTTATGTTAAGAATTTTATTCTTTAAAGAACGTTTATTTCATTATAATTTTCACTATCATATGCATAAATATTAGACGTGAGGAAAATTAATTGAACATCAAATATGATTATATTTTCTTCAATTGATAATGTTCGTGGGTCCGTGGTAAAATTTATAAGGTCTTAAGTTACACAAACACACACAGATATATATATATATACATATACATATGTTTGTGTATGTATATGCATATATATATATATATATATATATATATATATATATATATATATATAAATATATATATATATATATGTAAATATATATATATATATATATATATATATATATATATATATATATATGTAAATATATATATATATATATATATATATATATATATATATATATATATATATATATATATATATATATATATATATATATATATATATATATATATATATATATATATATATATATATATATATATATATATATATATATATATATATTGATGTTGTTGCTTACTAATGACACTTGGACAAGCCAAGCTCGCTATGCTATGCGAATTAAGTCGATTGGGAGCGTCTTTCGTTTTAATCAGAGCACCATGAAGGTGAAAGTACGACTTTGCGTCAACACACATGCCATAGGTACCCATTTATAGGGTAGGCAACCATTCACACCTCATTCATACAAGGAAAGGACAAAGACAAGATAGATAGAGAGAGAAAGTACACCCATTCCAGACCGGGATTCGAACCCAAGATCTCCTTATCCGTAGTCAGGCACGCTGACCACTAGACAACTTGGTCAGCGTATATCTATCTATCTATCTATCTATCTATGTATATATATATATATATATATATATATATATATATATATATATATATATATATATATATATATATATATATATATATATATATATATATATATATATATATATATATATATATATATACAGGGAAAGTAATCTAATATTTTAAACCCCCATCCTAGCTAAGAAAAAATTTCAATGAAATTGTCACTCGTTTAGCCCTGACACATTAATTGGTCAGATTAGTTGGTCTAATTATTTTAGCTGCAGTATTGAGTTAAAGGTGACGATTTTACTCTAAAAGATTATTTACTAATAAAAATATTAAAATAATTTTACTCCAAATGATGTAGTCTAGCGAGAGATCCGTTGGAAAAATTTATAAAGTTTTGTAATTTCCAGGAAAGATTAAAATTTTTTCTAAATGTATAAAATATGTAAAGGAGATAAATTATAAAAGAAGAGATACTAAGTTCATTACATTGGAATAATCACGGCTTTCGAATTATTCTTTGTATATATATACAATTGAATAATTTTTTCTCCACAAAGGTTAAACTAAATACTACAAAATGCTTAAGAGGTTTATGTGTTAATTGTACGGGAATAAAACATATTATTGAAATGCCCATTCAGAGGACCCTGAAAGAGATTTGAAAATTTTAAAGTATGAATCAAAACATCTGTGGTAAATACAGGGTGCGTCAGTAAATGTATACTCTCTTTCAACCGTTATATAAAATTTATGTTCCATTTTAAAATGTTCAATTGCTGAGAATGAAGAGTATAAGTCCACAATTTAAAGCATAAATACATTCCCTCACTCAAATGGGACTACTGTTAAATGCAATGGATCTCAGCCTCAATAAATTTCTGATTGCAAGTCACCACTAACAACGTGTGTAGAACTTGATTTCCACGCACACCCCATGAACTAGTGTGACAGTGACAGTGATATAGTACTAGAGTGACACATACCAGAGTAACAGTGATTTACTTTTGAGCACCTTATCATTTACTGTGTCTATAACACAAAATTCTGCTGTGTGAGGTTTGGGAAGAGGGGAGGTTAATAAATTGGCCCCCCGCGTTCGATAAAGTGATTTGACAAATTTTGATAAAAGTATGCTTGTGCGTCTGGATGATAGTGTGTCGGAGAACCATCTTGTTGGGAATAAAATTTGTCATAAACGTTTAATCTACGAATGCCAGAGAATATGGAAACAGCAAAGTTTGATACTTTTCCCCCGTTACTTTACTTTTACAGTGAAAAGGCTCAATAAGTCGCAATGCATGAAACCGATATTACCTTACTTATGATATAAATTGCAAACCTTTCTTCCTGAAGTTGAACTTTGTAGCACGAGAAATATGGGAAGTTTCAAAGTGAGTATATATTTTTTCACACTCTCTATATTAATTTATATAGATGAATGGGGTATATCATTATAATAGATGAATGGAATATATCATAATAACATTAATAAATTTAGCTCTATTGCCATTTATCTATGTGACAAATACAACAAATAAATAACAATCAAGCTAATTTTATTTTCTACCAGCAAATGAAGAAAAACCTTTAATAATTATACTAAATATGTGTAAAAAATGTAGAAATATAAATTAAAACATTGATATTGACATTAGCGGGAAACTATCAAGTAAATTTATAGAGACAGTTTAAATTTTTAATTTGATGATAAAAGCAAGGACATTTTAGATGGTTGGTTTCGTACCATTTTATTCAGTTTTATTGTTTACATAAACTTTTACTCAATAAGAAATTGATTAATTGATTATTTCACTGCTGATTGATTGATTATTTCATTTAATAATTATTTAATACAAAACTAAAAAAAAAAACACTTAGTTATAGAGAAAATATAAGATATACCAATAGTTTTCAAACTTTTTTACACATTGTCGTGAAAATTTGGCAATTTTCGCATAAGCAGAACACATTTTCAGATGAATTAAATGTCGCCAAATTCAGTGTGTTAATCGGATTATGGTGTTCATCGCATTCCTCATAATTATATTTTCCATTCACTGGTAAAAATGCCCTTTTCTCCTTTCTGAAGAGTGAAAGAGAAATTAATTCTCAGCTGCATTCACGTGTACGAATGTTTAACTCGATTAAGCGTGATCGGAAATTTAGATATTTTCAGAGTCAAAAGGGATCATTTTGGAAGAACAGAAATGATTGGTCTCTGATGTAGAGACTTCGAAGAAAAGATTAAACTAATGATTTTTTGTTTTGGATTAATTTTTACTGGAATGCGGAAAAAAGATTAAAAAATTGATATTTCTCTAAAAAATGATAAAGAATTGCAGATAACATTATACCACGGAATTAGAAAACTCTTAAAATTTATTAAGTTTATTGTGCTTTTGATATGTTACCAGTATATTATTACATTATTTTATATTAAAAAAATTTGCGAATGTTTATAATTCGTCTTTACGTTAATTCAACCAACATTCTATAAGAAATGATAACATAGGCACTCAGCATTATGCCAAAAAATGTGGTACTCAAGAACCTTATCAAACTTATTGTTTCTGATTTGATTGTTATCTGTTTATTATTTTACGTTTATGAATTTTTAAATTACATTTGAGAGAAACGGCACGAGTATAGATCTTGAAAAAAATAAACAACAGCAACTAGCTTTGAAAAAGATTTATTAACATATCGACAAAACCGAGCAAAACTCAAAATCAGTTACAAAATGCACAGAACAATGACAGAACACAATATTTATTATTAAATTATGGAACATGTTGTTTTAGCAGATTCCTTCATGGTGACTGGATTTCAACAACTTGTTTTCTGTTATTGTTCCCATTTGTTGACAACCAAATATTTGTTTTTACTCTGCCTGGAAAAATAGTTACATAACATAATATACGTAATATTTTAATAATTTGTTTTTTATATTGAAAATGTTTTCTACATTGATCGTTTTGAATAATATTAACGGAGATTTTCCCAAAATATGCAAATGTATTAAGTATTACGAATTTTTGAAGAAATCAAACATTTCATGAAACCGTTTTAAAATTTATCTAAATTTATTACTACTATATTGATAGTTTTCAGTGCATGAGCTAAGTAATTTTTATCACTCTGATGCATTTATTCCATTGTATAATTCTTTTTCATAGCTTACTGTATTGATTATAATATTTTTTTGTATTTTAATTATTCATCTTTACTAATTATTCTATAATTCACCAAGTAAGAAATGTTTCCTAGAAAAATAATTTTGAAATGACCTGTATTTTAAATAAACTGAATGTTATTAATAACAATTATTAATAATTGTTATGACACAAACAGACACATGATTTCTTTAAACTAGACATGCTGCATAATAAGTGAATAAAAAACATAGTTAGCAAACAGTTTAACACCAAAAACATTGTATTTGGTTGAAGAAAGTAAGGCATAAGTCATTAATTTAGAATTGTGAATTTACCTATTGCAATAAAATATTAATTAAATTTATATTCTTAAATTTCCAAATTGTTGAAAAAATCATCAGAAATGTCAAGTAAAATTCATCTTTTATTTAAATATTCAATACATATTCAATAATAGAATTTCGTAATTAAGATAAATGATTTGTAGACAAGTAATTAAAAACACCAATTTTAAAAATTTATCAAAATTTACTTTGTATAACCGAATTAATAGTATAAAAATATATTGATATTGGTTAAAAACTCTGTACAATGATTGTTAAACTTTGTTACCTAAATCTGAAATTCAATGTCTAAAATTTGTTTCAACTTGAAGAATGTAGGAAAAATATTCTGTTAAAAATTGACAAGATGATTGACTAGTTTTCTTGTTTTTAAATAATTGTCTATGTAGAATAAAAATGTATTAATTTAAACCATTGTTTACATTTAATAAAATATATTTTGAATATGATTTTTCAGAAATAAAATTACGTAATGTATGAATAATATGGTGTGTGTGCTATATAAGCAACTATTTGATTATTGGTGAATATGCTCTTAGTTTTAACAGCGTATTAAAAGAGATTAAATATGTGAACATTTAAAAACATGCCTCTACTAGGGAAAAGAAATTTTATGTTCCTGTATCAAAAGGCAGAATTAAGTTATGAATTTTCAATGATAATACCAAAATGGTTAAAAGAAAATAAAAAGTTAAATCAATTAATAAATTGCCTATTTTTTAAGACCTGCTTTATATTTTTATTTCATATTATTGTTGTGTATTATTGTCATTATATTATATGTATATATATATATATATATATATATATATATATATATATATATATATATATATATATATATATATATATATATATATATATATATATATATATATATATATATATATATATATATATATATATATATATATATGTATCCAATCACCAATCACTATTATTATTATGATAAAAATCTTAACTTGTGGTATGGCAAACTTAATAGATCAAGGCCTACAGTGCTTCTATCTGTTATCCTAATTAAGGGCCCAGATCCCGGTAAAGTAGCATGTGTCCTGGTAAAAATAACATACATATACAGGGTGAGGGTGAGCCCGGGCTGTAACGTAAGGTTAACGGGTTTGGAATACTCTCTCATCACCAAGGGGTTCGTAACTTTGAACCACGGTCAGGTGACAGTTCACACCTGAAATGAGGCACTCCTCTCCTCATCCACGCCACACCAGTGGACGTCAATGATTAATGTGGACACGTTCTCAACCCACGAGTTTCAGCAATCCTGTGAAGGCAAACGTGGTGATTCTAACCATCATTGTCTGCGGCAAATGGTACTTCAATTTGATGGTCTTAAAGAGAAGCGGCGTGACGCTACTGAAGCTCTGGTCATCCTTAAGAAAACCCCCAGTGTTTAATGCTCAAACATAATTGGTATTCAGTTTATTAACCTTCTGCTGGGATGAAAGGCTGAGATGACCTTGCCAGCCCGGTTATCTAAAATTGGACCTGTGACTTGGCAGCATGAAACGCTTCCGGTAAACCACCGGGTTTGTGAATATTACGACATTGAGTAGAAATATACCTGCCATGAAACCTTAAAAAAAGACGTTTCTAACAAAATAGTTATCAGGAAATGTGTTATTAGGCTGTAAATAAAGAACAGTGATGGCTAATTTAATACTCATGATTTTAGAAATAGAGTAATGTGTTATTATTCGATGTATTCATGTCGGGTAAGTAAAATGTCTGAGATTAATATTTGAGCTTATGATGTGAAAGCAATTTATATATTCCTGGAACCAGGGGGTATGTGTATCCCTCTGGGGTTTGAGCTAGTCACCAGACGCGTCGGCAGGTGGTGGATCGCCGAACGTCCTGTAGGAATGACAGGATAGCCTTGAATATAGAATAAGAGGCCGCGAACCAGCTCCCGTAAACCCTGGTGTTATGCGATCCGTGCCTAGGGCTAATTGGCACCGCGGTATTGGTGTCTTAACGGAGCCTCTAGTTGCCTGGCAAACTTCTAGAGTAATTTGCCTTGCCCAGTATCTCAGGCAATGCTGGGTGGACTTATATTACCTGAGCTTATTAATTGTTATCTTGTGGTTGAAAAGACACAAGAAATAACAAATCTTTCTGCATTTGCAGGTGATGCCTCTGAAGTAGACCTTGCTGAAAAAGACAGGGGAACTCAGAGGCAATCTTGTAAAGGGGCAGTAATGAATCTTTTACTTGAGGTAGAAATGACCTCCAAACCATCTTCTGGTGAAAGTCAGGAAGCTATCCCTAGCATGACTGACTTTCTGACCAGATGGGACTGTTTCAGCAAGACCCTATCTGCTGGAAATGTCAAACGCAAGAGGAGAGGGCAGAGCATATCATTTATGAATGCGAGGCTCTTGCCCTCCCTAGATTAACTTCTTTAGGCATCATCCATACTAGAGAGTTACACCTAGGCTCCATTAAAGGGTTATCAGACTTTATTAATAAAGTGGGTGACCCGAGCAACTGGAGCTAGGAAACATTGGGTTTGGAGTTAATGGTACAAAATGCTGATAAAAGCAGAGGTACCCAATGACATGCAAACCCAACTTTAAGAAGAAGAAGAAGAAGAAGAATTTATATATTCATATTTAAAAACAGTTAGAAAATAGTTGCGAAAGCACTGATAGGAGAAGTTTGTCTAATGTAGATTCAAGAAGTGGTCTTCAATGACAGTTACAATACGCATCTGAAGATAGTTCTGAAATCCATAAATTGATCCATTGTAATGTATCGGAGTCTTTGTGCTATATTAGAACTTTAAGATAATTTTTTATTATTAATTAAAAATAGTTTATAATAAAATTCTGATTATTTAAAAATTACTCTGTTTCTCTTTTATAAAATGCATCATGCTACAATACTTCGGCTTATAATACGAGGGTTACTCTGAAATTTTTGAGATACGCGCAGACGAGAATTTACAAAATAAAAATAACGGTTTAATTTTAAAGTACAAAGTATTTTAACACAGAAGGCGGTTTTTTACTGACTTACTTCAACTTGTTTAGCGTGGAATAAATTTTAAACAGAAGAGAAAATGGAGTTGACGCGAGAACATTTTCACGCTATGATTTTCTACGATTTCAAAGCAGGATTCAATCAAGAAGAATGCGTTCAACGGTTGCAATTAGCATTTGGTGATGAATCTCTAGCTCGTGCTACTGTATTCAGATGGTTTAGAGAATTTAGAAGAGGTCGCAATTTTCTTCAGGATGAAGAACACACAGGAAGGCCACCGTTGGCAGTAATCCCGGATAATGTGTCTGCTATACCAAAAATGTTAATGGATGATAATCGGTGTACTTATCAAGTAATACAGAAGGAACTTAACATTGGATCCGCAGCCATACACAAAATCATTCATGAAGAATTACATATGAAAAAAGTAGTTTGCCGTTGGGTTCCCCATAATCTAACTGAGCATCAAAAAGAGGAGTGTGTCAGAATCAGTAAAGAAACTTCTAATATGCTCAATGATGGTGGCCACCGCATCATTTCTAAAATTGTAACAGGTGATGAAACGTAAATACCGTTTTTTGACGTTACAATGTCTTTGACGTCAAGAAAGCAAAGTATGGGTCTTTGAAGATGATCCCACGCCGACAATGTTGAGAAAACAACGCGCACTGAAAAAAGTGATGCACGATGTTTTCTTCAGAAGTACGGGATTGGTCAAAGCCATCAAGCTGGAAGGACAGAAGACAGTAACAGCAAACTGGTATACTAATAAATGTCTTCCAGAATTTCTACAAGAACTGAATGTTAGGGGATTAATGCTTCACCATGACAATACATCTTCACATACAACCGGATTAACAGTTGAGTTTCTTTAACAAAAACAAATTAAAGTGATCGAACATCCGCCGTATTCACCTGATCTAGCTATGTGCAATTTTTGGTTATTCTTTAATCTAAAAAAGAACTTACAAGGACGTCGTTTTCATTCAGAAGAAGAGATTGATGCGGCTATAAATACATTTTTTTCATCTATTCGAAGAAATAAATGGCTTGAGGCATTTAATCTGTGGAAAATCCATCTACAAAAGTGCATTGATGCTGGAGAAGACTACTTTGAACACACCTAAAATTTTGTAAGTATAACTTTAAAAACCTAGTTGTATCTCAAAAATTGCAGTTTGACCCTCGTATAAACTTGATGATACTTTTATTAGATTTCATGCAAAGGTTGGAGGAGATTTCCTTTTCCAATTTCTGTCAAAAATACGAATTTTCTTAGAATGAGAAAATTTCAATTTCCAGCTAGAATAGTCAATATTACCACTATAAAAACGTGATAATATGCTACAAATAAAAGTATAATGTGAGGTAAGGATCTGTCATGATTTCCAGACATTGTTAACATTACTTTCAAAAATTCAAGCTTTATGCGGTACAAATTAAATAATTTGAAAAAAATGAGTATATAAAAGGAAAATTTATTAATGGCATAACATCTTTAAATTCTTTATATAAATGATACCAATGATAAACTATATAATTTTTGAGTTAATGTTTTTTATTGATCATAATCATTTCTGCATATTTTTAAATATAAGCGTTTTTGCAAACTGAAATTAAATTTTATTTTCCAAATAAATATTAAAAGCGGATAAAAGCTATAAAATCATGATGAGGTTAATTAAATGTTCATTGAATTAGATCCCAACATAGTTATAAAATATTTTGTTAAGATATTCTAGTTAAAGTAAATTATAACACAACCATTTCACAGTTGAATAAATAAACTTTATTCGCTAATAAGAACGTTTCACCAATTCCTCAATTTCAACAATTAAAACTAATTTTAATTGTCAATTGTTATCAGTGCTGCCAACATGAAAAATAATCTTTTTATAATATTATGATTAAACAATGTATGAGTATTAAGTTGTAATGGAAAAGAAATCGATTACTTATATTCGATTTTCAGTCTTATGGCAATTAATGAGAATTCCTTCTAAAATAATATGTGTGATTTCTAGTTGATAAATTATGCATATTCTTCTTAATAAATTGTTTCTGTTATATTTCTGTCCGAAGAATATCCTGCATTTGCTAAAGAAAACACATAAAAATCATTCATATTACTACACATTGTATCGTGCTTTGGAGTACGTATTGATTGAAAGTCAATAAAAAAATTATTAAAAATCACAAGACATTTTTATGTAGCAATTTCAACAAGATATAGAAAATTTTAGCTGTCGAAGTCACAGTTAGACAGCTCCAATTACGCTATTGTAACTGTGGAAACATCTTCCAAACACAGAATCACTAATACCTCAAACAAATAACAGCTTCTATACACTAGACTTGTATTCAAGGCAGTTCGTTTTCATTGATTTCTTCTAACCTACTTAGAAGGGCTAAAATCTAAGACTTTGGCAAAGGTTTCTAGTTTAATATTAATCCTAGAGATGCGTTGACGCAATTTTCCTGAAATATCTATTTTTTTCTAAGTCGCCAAGCCTCTCGCCGAAAGGCCAACAAATCGCCAAATCACAAGAAATGTGTGTTTTAATAGTAAATAACACCTAAATTACGTAATGTTTGAGCAAAATCTGAGTATTTCAGATTTGTCTGATATATTTTAAGACAAATACAAGTAATTAATTTATAAGTTTGTAACAATTTGTGTTTCACAGGCTCCTGAATATTACTGGATTAAAATCCGTGAGTCGTTGTATAAAGTACATGAGGGATAAGCTGTTTGAAATGAAGAGAACTGTATGTTGTTTGTGGTTGTTTCTCATCCCCTTGAACAGTAGAGCTAGATCAGGTCCATGAGCCCATTAACCTTGAAGAAGTCTATTATCAATAGGGGATCTTGTAACAGGTCCTGCTTGGTGACTCTAAGACATGATAAAATGTGGCCACGGGAGGCTTGTGCAGAAGAACACTTAGAGCAAATTTTTAATTATTAATTTAAAAAATAAAAGTTATTGATGAATGATGATCAGTAAGAGTAAGGACAGCTTGATCTTGCCTATTACCACCCAGAATCAAGGATCTACCAGGGCACTTATTCTGATATCAAGGGTTTACCGGTGGGACTATCCAAGTGGCTTTATTCATTGCCTTATATTTAAAAAATAGCTTCAGATAAGTAAGAGGAGCAGCAGACACTGTTGCCTTCACAGCATCAGCTGTAGCCAAGACTGTCTGCAATTTCATTTCCAGCAACGTCGAAGTGAGGCAGAATTCACTGGAAGTAGATCTGATGAGAAATGAAAAGTTGTTTTAGTTTCCTGAGGATGTCTGCACTTGTACTATCACTTAGGTTAAGCCAAATGGTTTTGTGCAGGATAGTTCTTCTACTGTCTGAAAAGATCCGGATACCTTTAAACTGCGGTAACTAGATGATTGATTTGAAGGTCTGTACTATAATTTTAATTAGAAATTTAAAAAAATGGAATTTCAATGTATGTTAATCAATGATATTTGGAGATCTAAAGGAACAGAAAATCTGATTACAAATTGGTAGTTTAAAGATTATTAAAAAGTGGTAGTGGTAGTCATTGGTCTATTTAGTCAGCTGCTCAAGGATTACATTCTTACTCTGAGGCCTATTGGTTAAAAGATACTTTTTGAACAAAAATGACCATTGTGCAACAAACCATTCAACATAATCTATCTGAGGCTCAAATGATCGGAATTCAATGTAAATTGTAAACTCCAGTGTAATTAACCACCGTATGACAAAAATGACTTTAGAGACCAATCATCTAACAAAGAAATAATTTCTCAAATTGTAAAAAAATCTTTTTTTATTTATAAAAGATAGATATTATATAAACTGGTCATTGGGAAGTATTCGGTCTTTGTGCTGCGCCGAGGGCTGGATTTGTTTTAATTCCTGCTTGATACTAACAGTTGATCGTGTCCAAATATTCGTAGGTTTGTTTTCTATGTTTGATGCCGATATTTATCGTAGTACGGAAGTTAAATTTAATAGCATTACCCCTTGAATGCAAAACGTTATCCAAAATGATTACAAGGCTAAAACTTGCTTAATGTTTAGCTCTTTGTACTTCTGTACAACAGTTCCCTAGTTTGTTTCATAATTTGGCCGTGGAATTTATGGTGATTCGGGATCAACTTTATACTGTAAAACTTTAGAGGAAATGTCCTTTAACTTACAATGAAAATTATGCATACTTAATTTTATTTTAAAGTTTAATCCTTTAAATGTGATTTTTTAATATTCGGTTGATTGGAAAATTTGTTTTCAATTCTTATGATAACGCAAGTTACTATTTACTTTAAAACAGCAGAAATATTGGTATCTAATTTTAAAAATATTCACACTCTCTCTTTATATAACAAAACTTTTGGTTATAAATTAAATGTACTTATTCAGCAATAAAAAGGTTACACTTCTTCTTTCAAATCAAAGTTTTATAAATTTCATTGAAACTAAATTTTTTTTGATACGCGTTTCTTTTTTCTTGCGAAAGCTCCGTATTTTTAAATAAAGTAAAGTATTTGGCGTCAACCTAAAAGAGCATGAAACAGTATTGTTCGAGGAAAATTCCTTTCCAAATTATTCCAAAATATATAAAACGTTCCAATTAATAATTAGTAAAATATCCTTTAGTTATAGATTTTAAACAATTTTTAGGTATATGTGTTAGAAGTGAACTAAAATTTTTCGTTCACTTCTAACACTTTTAATTTCTATTCCCATGTCCTCATAATTGTGTTTTAAAAAATTTTATCATTTTGAATAATAATATTTTAAAAATACTTGGAGCGAGTTCCATCAGTAGAATGAATCTTACACTCAGTTAATGAACATAAAATCATGTTTGAGAGAGAATAAATGTTGACAGAGTGAATTCCCAAGGTAGTTATAAAATTTTTTAAACGTCTTATTGAGGTATTCTTGGAAAGGAAAAGTATAAGATAAACATATCACTTTTAAATAAATATTCTTTTTCCCGAACTTTAAGGAAGTTTGTTGCTTCACTGCAGTTTAAACTTGTAATATAAATAAAAAGTAATTGATATCAGCGCTTAGTTCTACATTAAAAGCCCATCACTAAATTTAAAGTAAAACTTCTTTTAACTATCGATTTTTTTTCACATTTTCTGTTTGAAAGATTAACTTTACTATAATATAAGTGGGCGTACCTGAAGTTAAAAAAAGTTTGATATCTTTATTAAATTTTCTTCAGCATCAGTAGTAAATTAGAATTCTTTCTTGCTTAGGATATATTCATGTTGATACACATTATGGTCCCATAAATAATAAATTAGTATTTATCTAAAAACCTATTTATAGCAATACAAACAAATATACAGTAGACGTTCGTTTCTAAGAATCCCTAACTTACAAACACTCACTTTTTTACGAATTAGTGACTAGTCCCTGCTCAGACAATATAGACATATTGATTATTTGAACTTCAATTTCCAAACTAAAATTTTGAAAAATGTTTTCATTTTCCGAACTTTTGTTTCAATCAAATATTTTTCTTTTTGACTTTTTATTTTATATTTATGATATGATATTTGTAAATGTTTTCAATTTTTTTTATGTTCCTTCTGAGAATTTTGATTCATTTTTAAACAAAGAAGAGACTCGTCCAGTCACTCCAGATATTGTGGCAACAATAGTCAAAGACTTTCCTCCCGGGTATCAGACATTTAGTTGGAAAGAAAAAACTGGGATGCCAAATTCTACTTCTATCTTTCCTTCACGAAGAACATAAAAAGAGGAAGGAAACTCAACTGCCCTCCCCCTACATTAGAACAAAGGAGTGTTAAACTCCCACCAGGAACCCCTTTGCTGCCCATAGAATCTCTTTCAAGGATTTTTCGAATATAGACTCAAGTATTATACGTACGGCAGAAATATTGAATGATGAAATTATTAACGAATGGGAACGAAAAAGAGATTTCAGATATCGAACAAGTAAATGATAAAGTGGAAAAACCGCTAGCAAAACAAGGAACTGAATGAAAAATAGAACTAAAACAATTTTTTACAAAAAAAGAGTGAAATGATTTTATATACTGAAAACATAGAAAAATATATTTAAAAAAATATAGTTCTTAAATGGGAAAAGATAAATAATTACTTTGCTTGATTTTCCTCAATAAAGTGAAAGTAAATACTGATTTTAAGTATGAATCTTATTTTGTGTGTGTTTCTTACAGTGCACTCTAAATAATTTTTCCTGATATAGTCTTTTAATAATGAAGGAAAAGTAGGTCCGTAAAAAAATCTCAGAGTTTAATATTCTTATATTTTAATTTCTTTTTAACAAAATTCCTATTTTTTTTTAAATTCATTTTTCGGCCTTTACGAATACGTAAAAGTGATTTTATACAGAATATCCTATATTTATTGAAGAAAACAGATTGAAAAAATCTTGAGTTGTGCACATTCAGTTTATGTTTCTATGACTTTAGAGAATATTTAAGCAATTTTGAAAAATGTTGTTAAAAATTGTAACCAATTGTATCATGAAAATTGAAATGAGATAAAATTAAAACAGTTAGTCTAAAAATATATGTTTTTATCCACAAATTATCATTTTCTGTTAACAATAATAGGGACTGAATTTTTCACTGGTACCGAAAAAAATAATGTGGGATAAAAATGGATTAAATACTTCGTAAGTAAATATTTCTTCTAGTTGTAGGACTTCTAGAGAATATAGATTACACATATAATATAAATTTGCGCTGTAGAAATGTTTGAAAATCTGCAAAAAAAAAAAATCCTTAATATTCTTAACTTTTTATTTAAGTCACTTAAAAATTTTAAATTATTCAAAATGTTTTGTGAGTCAAATGGAAAAAAAAAACTTTTTTTTCAAGCACTATCATAAAAAAAATCAAAACAAATCAATTTTCTGTTTCAAATTTGATGATTCATGTAATATTTATATGTTCTATGTAAACATTTATATTATTTGTGATTTACAATATTGCAGTACGTGTTAAATTACCATAAACAAAAAAATTGATGTTGCAAATGGTTGGAAAATTAGTTTTGTAAAATACATTTATATTTGTAAGCAATATTTTATTACATTGGAAAAATTTTATAAAATTGTGGAAATTTTAATCAAAAATTATCATTTTCATGTTATAATTTATAGATGTTAAGCACTCGTACAATAATTTCACTTGAAACTCTTCTGAAAACAACAATTTACTAGTGCTATAGGATTATTTTTTTCTTCTAACTAGAATTTTTAGAATTTTTTTCATTTAGTAGTTTAGTATAAATATTAAATTGATAAACTTTTCTTAGGAATAATATGCAAATCAAGAATATAATTGAGGAAAAATTCTGAAAAAGTATAAAATTTGAAAAAAGATTTTAGGTATTGCCAATACTGCCGATAAATTCAAATAATTTTAGTTTTTCCGTTTTACGAAGAACATTTATATTTAGAGCTGTCTTAAGTAAAAGAAAATTAAACATGCACACAAAATAATACAGGAACACTTCAATTTGGAAAATTGACCACATTTTTTTCTGCGCATTTTTTAAACTGTTATGTGTAAGAGAATTTGAAACATTGCATAGTTACAGAACGAAAATACTCCTATTACAAAATATTTTATGAATGTACAACTTCGGTGAAAAAATCCTTAGATTATTTTTAATAACATTTAGCAATGTATACAAGGCAATTCTTTATGACTAAAACAAAAATTAGAAACTTTTATTTACAGCAATATGTTATGAAATGAATATTAACTTTTAGTAATTTTTGATGTTTTGAAATATTATTTGTTTGCTAATGTCATATGAAGCACATTAAATAGATCGTCATTGCAATGTCTTCCAAGTGAAATGATACCTGTTGCGTTGGCAATTTAATTATTGGGGGTGTTCTGCTTGCTACCTGATTCTAACTGATGGAAACTCTCACCCGGCAGCTTTAATCTAACTTTTAGAGCCCATTTCAAGGCTAAAATCATTGAAGAATAGTGATGCGAACTCATAGTTACCATCAGTGTATACAACGAGGTCCATTTTAATTTTTTAGCAAAATTATGAGTTAATTAAATCAATCAATTTCTCTTACATTACACCAACAAATGAAACTCTAAACTCCAGCCCTTAAGCCCGGAAGGTTGATCGACCGTTACCTGTACAAGATTTTGAACATGCTAATTTAAGTATCTAATATTTAGATTTGTAAATCATACATTTTTAAATTACTTTTAGCTTTTAAAAATTTAAAGTGTTAGAATAAGTGATAGTTATTGATAAAATAAATTTAAAATAAACATGTATTAATTGCATTTCTCACATAAATAAATTCTATTTAATTTTGTTATTTATATCAAAATGTAATTTACATTAATGTCGATAATTATTTTGAATTTTATAACATTAAGCCATTAGGAGCTATTTAATATTTTATTATATATAAAAGCAAACATCTTTAAAATTATTTTAAACTTTTTATTATTAAATTTCAAAATACAATAGGTCTAAAATGAGCTTTAATTAGTGGTTTATGAATCTCTGTTGACATTCATTTCTTATGGGATTTAACTATCATAAATAAAATGATAATTTTTTCAATTTCTTCATAGTTCATGATTTTCTATCCATTTTTATTGACAAGAGTTTTTAATTTATTTTTAGTACATATCAAGTTTAATATATCTAAAGAAACCATACTTTGTAGAGTACTTGAATTATATTTACATAAATGTAATGAAAATGCAATAACAATAATTCATATTTTTTATAATGGAGTGTTTCAAAAATTTTAAAAATAATTTTATTTTATAAGAAATGGAATTGCTTTTAATTTTAATAATCATTTTATTAAAGAATATTATAATGAAAAAACAGTTTTCCTATAACATTTCTATTAATATGTTATAACTGAAATGTTCCTTGTTCCCTGTTGCATGCAATATAATATCTGTATCTATATATATATATATATATATATATATATATATATATATATATATATATATATATATATATATATATATATATATATATATATATATATATATACATATATATATATATATATATATATATATATATATATATATATATATATATATATATATATATATATATATATATATATACACATTTTCTTCTTCTTAGAGTTGGGTTTGTATGTCATTGGGCACCTCTGCTTTTATCAGCATTTTGTACTGTTAACTCCAAACCCAATGTTTCCTAGTTCCAGTTGCTCGGGTCACCCACTTTATTAATAAAGTCCGAGTCCTTTAATGGAGTCTAGGTGTAACTCTTTAGTATGGATGATGCCTAAAGAATTTAATCTAGGGAGGGCAAGGGCCTCGCATTCGTAAATGATATGTTTGGCCGTTTCCTCTTGCATGACATTTCCTGCAGATAGGGTCTTGCTGAAACAGTCCCATTTTATGGAGGTGTTTTCTGAAATAATAGTGCCCAGCTATGAAAACTTATTAAACGTATCTTCTGCCTAGAGCATCTTAGAATTTCAGAGGCAATCCTCGCTGATGATCCACAGATGATTCTGGTCAGAGAGTTAGTCATGGTTTGGAGGTCACTTCTACCTCCTGTGAAGGATTCATTGCTGCCCCTTCACTAGATTGCCTCTAAGTTCCCTTGTCTTTTTCAGCAAGGTCTACTTCAGAGGCTTCATTTGCAAATGCAGAGAGGTTTGTTATTTCTGGTGTCTTTTCAGCCACAAGATAACAATTAATAAGCTCAGGTAATATAACAGTCCACCTAACATTCCCTGAGTTACTGGGCAAGAAAAAAAAAGCTCTAGAAGTTCGCCAGGCAACTAGAGGCTCCGTTAAGACACCATTACCGCGGTGCCAAATAGCCCTAGGCACGGGTCGCAT
Source organism: Latrodectus hesperus (assembly GCA_037975125.1). Taxonomy (NCBI): domain Eukaryota; kingdom Metazoa; phylum Arthropoda; class Arachnida; order Araneae; family Theridiidae; genus Latrodectus; species Latrodectus hesperus. The sequence continues at coordinate 66,181,156 of CM075861.1, forward strand.
AACACCAGTGTTTACGGGAGCTGGTTTGCGGCCTCTGATTCTATATTCAAGGCTATCCTGTCATTCCTACAAGACGTTCGCCGATTCATCACCTCCCGACAGTATATATATATATATATATATATATATATATATATATATATATATATATATATATATATATATATATATATATATATATATATATATATATATATATATATAATTCAATTCAATTCATTATATATATTTAATTGAATGTTTTCTTAATTTGAACAAATGCTAAAGGAAGATATATAAAGCAAAAAGACAAGACTATTTACATATAACAAAGAGATGGAACATAATAGCACTACACAAAGATAATTTGAAATATGATGTTCAAAATTTGTGTAATTTAAATGGATATACTAAATAAAAGGGATATAGAAAAAATCCTTTAAAAAAATTAAATGAAGCACAAACCTGTCCAGCTTTGTCAGGGGAAGTTGTTCACAGTGACACTAATGAGAAATACTGCGTATAGATTATAAAAAAATTAATTGTTATATGTATAAAATATAAAAACACAATTATAACTTTATCCAACAATAAAAACAAATCAATATAATTTTTAGACTTTCCTGGTAAACCTTGAATAATGCTTTTCATTGACAAAATCACTTTAAAGAAACCTACAGAGTAGTTTGTATTAAAAAAAATTGTATTTTCCATATAAAAATAAGGAAAACACTAGTTAGGTCTCAAACTGTGTGTGTGTGTGTGTGCTAAAAATATATATTCACATAAAGGTTTGGATTTCATGTAAGTATATAAATTCATTAATTAATGCTGTTTTACAGAATAAATTACTACGATATTTATTCCTTAAGTCGTAAATTCTATTTTATCGA
>CM075861.1:66189527-66242027 GCA_037975125.1 Latrodectus hesperus
TGAAAAATATATTTCTAAAACGAAATGCAACGCCACAAAAAATTAATTAAGATGCTAGTAATAAGGAATACATTTTTAAAGTAATGGATGGAAATAAAATATTTAGGATATATCGATACCATTCAAAAATAAAAAAAACTGATAAATTATATAAATGCGAGAAAACAAGTGTTTAGAATATTAAGTTTTGAAAAAAATTATGTCTAAAATCTGATACATATAAAATATGATATATGTAACTTATAATATGAGAACAGTGAAATCTACTTTTATGTCATTTTACTTCTGTTTACATTATTATTATTATTATTTAGAATAAAACACTGTAATTTTAGAGTAGTTATAAATATTTTTATAGAATACTAAGCTTTTATTAAACTGGGTTGAAACTGGCCCATTTGTTGTTGCATCTCATTTTCATGATTATTCTTAAAAGCATTAAATCTGATACTAGAATCTTGTTCTTTTTTTGAATAAATGTTATCTTAAATCCTTTTTCTTAATTTCACTAATTGTATGAAATATCAGGTTTATTCTCTTTCTCACATATATTATGTGCCAATTAAGAAAATGAATCATTAGTCAATTAATCTAGAAAAAATAGTTTACTTTGATTAATCAAATTTGAATATCGAAAGAAATGTACACATCAAAAATAAAAATATAACGTTTTTTTAACAGTTTGCTTTGTGCAGCTATATGATAAGAGTAAAATATGCTTTCCTTCTTTAAAAATGCGTATTTCACTATTTAAATATCTCAAAATTCTCATCATGTGTAAATAATAGTAAACAAACTATAAAATATTTTAAATAGATAACAGTTATTATTAATTATCTGCTATAAAATGTGTTTAATTGTAGCAGATAACTTATAAATTAAAGAAAAGAATTTGTACATGTAATCTTAAACTTTAATCTTGAAAATCTTAATCTTAAAAAAATCTAATCTTAAAATACCAGAAAAATTAAAAACTAGCGGAAATAATAAATTATATCAATTGTGTGCTGTTCATACACACTTTAATAATGACGCAATCACATACGCTATTTTGTTTGTTTATTGTTTTATATAAGATTAAATTTAAGCAAACATTTTCTTATAAAAATATTTTTTTTTTATTCTGACAATATTCAAAACTTGGGCAGTTCCTTAAACTATGATTTACAAACCTACTTTTGTTTTTGAAAGTACAGGGTTATTATAAAAAAACTTTGCCAACATCTGCACTTCTAGCGTCGCAAAATGTTCAGCACATGCGAAAACCCTAAATAGCGTTGAAACGGTACCGATATGTCCGAAAACCGACGTGTTATACACATACAAACAGTTCTTCAAGGCGCACGGAGGAATAATGCATACGACAGAGACAAGACACTGCTCAATGATGAGAACACATAGAGAAAAAAAATCTTTATTAATTTCAAACATTTTCCACATGAGTGCCATCACAGGCAATTACGCATTGCATGCGGGAGACGGTGGACAATGTCGCTGCACGCAACATGGCACGAGGGATGTTTCCAATCTCACGCCGTATAGAATCCTTTAAGTCCGACAATGTTTGAGGATTGCACAGATAAACTCTGGATTTGAGATAGCCCCAAAACCAGAAATCCATAGGCGTCAGATCTGGGGATCGCGCAGGCCACGGAAAAGGATAATAGCGTGAGATGATGCGATCACCAAAATGCTGATCCAGGAGCCTTTTAACTGACCTCGCTATATGTGGAGGTGCGCCATCTTGCATCCAAACAATGTCATTGAGTGCATTCAGCCGACGCAACTCCGGTAAGACATAATTTTTCAGCATGGCTGCATACCGAGGGCCCGTTACAGAACATGTTGCAGGGCCAGTCGGGGTCGTTTCCTCAAAGAAGAACGGGCCCAGAACAAATGTAGCTGTAATGCCGCACCACGCAGTCACTTTGGCGTCAAATAATGGTACTGGCGCCACAGCATGAGGATTCGTCTCTCCCCAGTGCACACAATTCTTTGTGTTAATGCTGCCATTTAAGGTGAAATGCGCCTCGTCCGTCCATAGTATGCGAAGTGGCCAGTCGTTATCCGCATCATATTGTAACAAAAATGCATTTGCGAAGTCCAGACGTTGTTGTGGGTCACCCGGCTCCAACATCTGGACGCGCTGGAACCGATAGGGAAACATGTGAAGTACCGAGCGCAAGAGCTTGCGGACCGTTGAGTTCGGAATATCCAACACGCGCGCTATGCCTCTTGCGGTTTCTGTGTGTCCTGCAGTCACTGTATGGTGCACTTCCATGACAACGTCCTCAGAAACAGTTGGCCGTCCGGAGCGCTGTTTGTCACAGGTGCAGCCTGTATCTTCGAATTTCCGCACTAAATCACGCAGAGCTTGCAGAGTACATGGGCCGCGTCGTTGTCGATGATTGCGGCGATACACACGCAAGGCTTCCGCAGCGTTCATCCCATTTTGGTAATAGAGTTTGATCAATTCACCGCGAACTTTCCTAGGAAGACTCATATCGTCGGCATGTGCGAGTTCCCGAATGACGACTTCGCATACCCGCTTGGTATTTTATAGGTTTCCTACGCTGAATATCTGGCGACCGGCGTTCTGTGATTGGTTTCTTGACTCTGTCACATGCAAATTTATTGCGTGCGCCCAGATCGTGTTTTATTGGCCGGTTTTCAGAACTCTTTTTTGTGTTTGCAGAACACGTCCGTTTTTAGACATATCGGTACCGTTTCAACGCTATTTAGGGTTTTCGCATGTGCTGAACATTTTGCGATGGTAAAAAAGTAGACGTTGCCATTCGAAAATTTCGAGTTTCTGTCACTATAACTGTAACCGCGAGGGCCACTGTGTTGCCATTCACAGAATCTCGAGCGCATATCTCAAAAGAACTATATTTGAAATATCATCTTGATCGGTTAAATAGAATGGACGCTAGAAGTGCAGATGTTGGCAAAGTTTTTTATAATCACCCTGTATTTAAAAAAAATAAAAGTAGGTTGACTAACTTCAAGTTTAAGATTTAACTTGTAAGTGGAGAGATTGCGGCATAGAATTTTTTAAAAAACTGAATTTTTTAAGTTTATATTCCTATTATCGTGATACGTTAAACTATAATTTACTTCATTTTAAGTAATTGTTCATTTTTTTAAAAAATGCTTATCTCATTCCTCTACTTTATAATTTTCTGAATATAATCTTTTGTTCGTGGAAATAAGTTGTTTTTTATGTTTGAAATTTACAGTGTTTACTTATTTAATATTTTAAGAATTTTAAAATTATCCAGCGTTTTAAATTTAATGCTCTTAAAATTTTATGGTTTACATTGTTTTTACACTTAATCAAGAATTTTTTGAAATCATAGTATTTAAAAAAATCGCAGAATGACTGAGGAAAGTTTTATTTTTCAATTTTTTGGCACCATAGAATTAAATAGCTTAAAAGTTGAAGACTGTTTTCATATTTTTCATACCAACATCCACCATATCACAGCTTATAACATACATCGCATCTTTTCTTCTTCCCATAGATAAAGACTCATGTGCAATTGTCATAAAAGAGAAAGGGTGGGGGTAGCCTTGGGGGTTAAAGCATCGGCATTTCGTCTGGAAGGGTGGGGTTGGATTCTCAATGCCTCCAAAGAACCACCGAGTGCATGCGATACACGCGATCGTTAAATCTGTAGAATTGAAAGTCCTGAGGTTGGTCGTTGAGCAGTTAACATGGGTGTACTGGTCTGGAGAAAATTTCCTCCCCCTTCGGATCATAGTCAAAATTGTGGGAGTGGATCCTCTGGTAGTGCCATCTCTCTGAGGAGTCTTAGAACAAAGTCAGACCTTTGTGGTGTTCTGGTTAAACAAAAGACGCACCATATAGATTTAAATTCACCCCATGCCCAAAGGCACAGTGACTTTGGCATGTCCAAGTGTCATAAGTAACAACACAATAAAGAGAACCTGGAAAACAGTGACTCGCAGTCTCCTACCGACGTCCATGTTGAAACACCAGTTTTTCTTTGTTCCAGAGTAGAAACGGAACATTTCACTCTGAAAAGCGAGGTTTTTCTACCAGACACAATTAGGAATCTTTGAATAACGTTATAAAATAAAATATTTCTCTTCCTGAAATATCTCTTACATAATAAATAATTTGAATTATTTAAGTGATATTTGAAGAATGTTTAAGGCACTATACAATCGAGATGAAACTGCGCATTTCCATCTATATTTCGATGCAATAATTTAAATTCACTATTTTGTTGTTAAAAATATTCTATAATTTTGACTTTAAACTTCTTTCTTAAGCAGTTAGAGTTATAAAGCTTGTCAAGGTAAAAATATGAAATATTTATAGAAAAAACAATGTAAGTTTTTTCACATTAATTTTTCAAAAAATCAAGGAAAATTTTGATAGAATATAGAAAGTTTCATGCATATTTGTTCAAATAAAAATATTTATGCACCTGTCTTTCAACCCTCCAACCTTTCAACCTGAAAAACACCTGCAATTCTTAGTTAAAAACTAGGAATTGTTTCAAATGTTTCTTGATAAAATAAGTGACTTAATATTTAATACGATTCGGGAATTGAAGAATGATAAATAAATAATAATAATACAACTTAATATTCATGAAATGTACATATATGATACAATAATAAATTTAAAGGGAAGGGATTATGCCTCTTGTTCTTAAAGAATAGATTACATTTCAATACCAAAACATTAGATTTTATAATAACAATCAAATGTGGCGTATTCTTTTTATATTAAGTTCACGGCCTAGAAATTAATGTTAATGTACACATAATATTTTAATATGAAAATCATGACTATGTGTAATAAATTAAAATGATCCGAAAATTATTTAATTGCATTCAAAATATTTTGAAATTAAATAAAAAAATTAAATCAGAAAAGTAAAGTGTTTAATGTTTATTACCTTCATTTTTGTTTTAATAAATATATATCTAATAGTAAATCTTAATCACAAAATGGTCACATTGTTTAGATATATGTGACTTTTCTAACATTAGATTTAATTGTTACTGTGTTAGTGTAATTCATTATTTATTAATTCTAAATTAAATTAAAATCCAGTGATCTCGCCATCCAAAAAAAATGTTAATTCGGAAATGTTTTTTTTTCTCTTTTTTTATCAAATGTTATAAATAGTTAGAAGATGTATCTTATTAAAAATAAAAATTAATAACTTAAATATTTGGTTTGCACCATATAGGGATTTCTTCATTTGTTCGTGTGGGGTTTTCTTGAAGGGCCTTAAACTAGTGTCAGGATAACCATGAAAACTCTAAATCAAGAATTTTGCTAATATTCGAAATGTTTTCTGCCCAAAACAAAATAACCTTGAAAAAGAGAGTGGAATTCATTTTAGGGTCTAAAAATAGCAGAAAACTATTCATAATATTGTGTTTCTTTCCTGGAAATAAAATAGGATCCTAATGTGGAAATCAGAAAATACTATTCTAAATTTAAACAATGTTCTAAAATACATAAATTTTGAATTTTATTCTTTTGATGATTTCTATTTAGAATATTACTACATCTTAAGTTGCATGCCTTCGCAAAACTTAATTTTTAACATTAAGTTTCAACTGAATCAAATAAAAAAGTATTCCATTGAACACAGGAATATAAACCAGTTTTTAATTTATTTTCAAATTCAAATATTAAAATGAACGAGAAAAATGTCGAGGAGCAGGAAACAAGACTAAAAAAGAAAGAGAAAAAAATCATAACTATTACTTTTCTCTTTTCGTCAAGAGCACACAGCCTTTATTTATTATAAAAAATGTTTATTTGTTATCGAATTAACAAAGTGTAACAGAAAATTATTTTATTGAAAATTTAATTATCAAATTAGTAAATTTAAAGTTTTATGTTTGGCTTCTCATTCTTTTGGGAAGAAAAGACAGGAAAATCATTCCAATTATTTGTTCTTCAAAAAATAAGATCAATTATGTGGTTATAAGATTTTCATAAAACAATTTTATAGTAACTAATTTTAACACTTATTCATATTTATTGCAATATATCTTTAAAAAGCTTTATTATTTAAATTCTTGCAACTCTATAATTCAATACAGTTTATAACACCATTTCAAAAATAAATGCAAAGAAAATTTGGGTCATTACAAAATCAATTCTTAAATCTAAAATAAAAAAAAAACAGTACAAATATTGAATAAGAAAACAATGAATTTATATTCGATGAAATGTCCTAAAAATGAGTACTATGCAGTTAACATTCTTGAAAATTAAGAATTACACATTTATAAGCAATCTTCGAAAACAAATGCCTATTTTGAAGTTTAAATACTTAATTAATTTCGAAGGTGAAAAATAATGGTCATGTTGGCCATTTTAAAAAATTGACATGAACTAAACCACTCCTGTAAAATATTCCAGTGCGATTCATTTTCATAAAGGAAACAATCTATTCCTCGAATGTATAAATGTATTGTATTTTTTCTTCAATTGTGTTCCGTTGAATTTAATATCATGTGAAATAGAGAACACAGATCTATTTTCTAGACGATGTGTATATTATATATATATATATATATATATATATATATATATATATATATATATATATATATATATATATATATATATATATATATATATATATATATATATATACATATATATATATTGGAATTGCTTATTATTATTGGTTTAATAATATTACAGAGTAAAACTTAGCGATATATAATAATAAGTCACTATTTTTTAAAATTTATTCTATTTTCTTTTGTTTCAAACCAATTAAATCATATTTACATACATTATAAGTATGTTATTATCAAAATATTAAATTTTATCTTAAATTCTAATTGATTAAAGAAAAGTTTAGACGTGAAATTTTTGCTCAGTGTGGATTAAAACTAAAATTTTATGGTGGAAAACTATGGGTTCACAATTTGCAAAATTTATAGGAAATAAAGCAATAAAAGTAATAAATATAAAAGTTCTACATAAGACGGGAGCTATGAGTGAAAGATAAATTCTAAACAGACTGAATCTGAGAGAAAAGCACGTAGTCAGATTTATTCGTTTTACATATCTATAAGGATCGAGACTTTTAAGTAGGATTTTATGATTTCAAAAATTAAATTATGAAAAGTTGCTTCAAATCTTTTCGGAAACCCTGAAAGCTAACTAATATAACCAAACATATTGAAAATTAAATATTGTATGTAACAAAAATATATAGTTTTATAAAATATTTAAAAATTATCACTAGAGCATATTCCTTAGACACATCAAAATGAAAAATTTAGCAAAAACATTTTATGCATATTGTACATGAAACAGTCTTTAAAAGAAATATTATGCATTTAGGTTTTAAAGAACCTATGCATTGAAGATTCTTAGTTAGTAAATGCAGTAGAGTGGTTGAAATATTTGATACATTTTATGACAAAAATAAGAAATTATCATATCCATAATATATGTTTAGTATTTGAAGGAGATAAAAATTCACCTATACCAGCTCTGCCAGGAAACATTTTAATTAGACATGCTCTTTATAATATATCTTTTTAAAGTAGAAGTTAGTGTCAATAGAAGAAGTCATGTGATCTTATTTCAGGGAATTCGGAAACATTTCAATGAGGTCAAGTGCAAAAGCAGAATCAATAGATAGCTATAGTCATTAATACATATCAATGCGATACTTATAAAAGTTTTCCTGGAGAATAATTATGAAATGTTTTAGAACTTAGTTAAGAATAACTTTGCAATTGGGAATAAAATATACTCTAATAAAAGCATTAGCATCAAATTTGTTTCGGGAGTATTTATATGGTATTTTGAAAAGAAAGTTTTCAGTCAATCCTACCCATTTACAGGTATATATGTCCTATTTGTGAAAAATATTTAAATATATGAAATATTTTAAGATAAATCTCCTTAATTCAACCTCCGAGAACTATACGAGGAAACTTCACATTAAGTAAATTAAATAAATAAAAATATATACCACACAGTAAAGTGATACAATGTGGTATTAAGGCTAGATGTGTGATAATGGACAGTTAAACTGAGCCAAAAAGAGAATCATTCATTTATATATATTTATTGATCATATCCATGTATTTTTTACGGAAGAAACAAGAAACTCTGAAGTCAGGGATCTAAGTAAAGAAGAGTCAATATATTTTTTATGAAGCTTAAGACATAACTCCATTAAAAATAATGAATTAGAAACTGGAAAAGTTTGTTGAAAATTACTTTAGGATTTACGCAGAAAATCTGTTAAAGTAAATAAGATTATTTGCTTAAATCAAGAAAACTACAAAGGTGTTAAAGTTTCATAAAAATGCACAAAGTATTTATACGACGCATTATGTTATTTTAAATGATAAAGCATGTTTACCCCAAAATTTTATTGAAAAATCACTGTGTCAATACATTGGGTTCAAAAAACATGCACTGATGTAGCACATAGCTATAGACATAGCTGTAGCACAAAGCTTAACGAAGAAAATTATGTACTAAGATTTCTGAAAACGTTGAATATTTCAATATGGCAAAAATATACTACACTCGAAATAATGTATTTATAAATATAAAATTGAGTAGAGCCTTAAATAACTAAATTGATCAATTCACTAATCAGTATATTTCAGTGAAATAAGATAATGTGAAATAACATTTCAGTGAAATAACATTTTATGATTTCTTATCATCATTATTTAAATTTTTTTACATTATAATACATATTTATATATATATATATATATATATATATATATATATATATATATATATATATATATATATATATATATATATATATATATACACACATTAGCATTTTTGTATACAGTCATATAATTATTCGATCAGAAAAAATATATACATAAAAATCAGGGAAAATAAAAACCTTAAAAAATAAATTCACGCGAATGAGGTTTAAAACAATTGACAGGTAATAGCTTAATTGTGTTATTGTGATACGCTTACATATAAATAAACTGATATAGATAGAATCGATGCAACTTTACAACAGCCTGAAAAAAAAATCATTGAGTCAATTATATTATGTGTGTGTGACTAATCAATCTACATTAAATTCTAAAACCAAAAAAAATTAAATGATTTTTTTTCAAAATAGATTAGACTATTTTTAATAATAGGCACTTTACTCAACTCTTTAAATATTACTATGATTGTTATATACTTAAAAATATTCACAGAAATCTCTCTGACTCAAAGGTAACTTTTATTTGATAAAATATTAATTTTTATAAAGTCAATACAATTATTCGGGAATAAGTAGATATTTTATACTGCATTTATTTTAAATGTAAAATGCTTTTATATATAAATTTAGGAAACCCTTTACAAAAATATGTATACATTTATTGATGTATATCTAGTTATAAATATAAATGTTTTACATTAATTCTATGCGAATGATTAAACTTAACAATATTATTTAAAAATGCTCTTTAAATCAGATATCAGAATGCATACCGAATGACATTTCTGGATCGGTAGGAAATATGCTAAAATCTTAAATCTTCTGGAAAGTAGAAAAACTTTAACTTCATAAAATGCGGTGGCAACTTTGATAATTTCAGAGCAGAAAACTGAATGGAAGAAAAATTTTACCTACGAAGACAATAGAGTGGTTTTTTGAGCAACTTTTACACAGAAATGCAATCCATCACTGACAGCATTATGCATGGAAGAACAATGTTTTTCTCCTTTATGAATAATACTGGTGGTTTTACATTGATAAAAATTACTTGCCAAACATTTAAAAATTACAGAAGTAAGTTATACAACTTATATTTGATAAAACTTTATGTAAAAAGTAATTTCATATGAGCTATAAATGTGTTAAATTTTAATATCCATTGGATATTAAACTTTTAAGAAATATTCTTTAACAATTTTTAGAAACTGTTTACTTAAAATTGGTTTTGAAACATTCTAAATTTAAGAATATCTTTAAACTTGAGAAGGAGGCTTACTTTATAAATGTGTTCTATATAGGACTTTGTATTAATTTATAAAAACATTTCCCAGATAATTTTAGAATTCAATATAAAATCTAGTTTTGGTAAGAACTTATTATGAAAATAAAGAAATATAGATGGCATAATTTCTTGAATGGAAAACGCGTCACTCTTGCCAAAGAAAAATGACAATTCAAACTTTAAAAAAATCTATTGTGTTGGTTACCGCCTATGAAACTATTGTATTGGCTATAGTTTGAAAGATTGCTTGTTAAATCTTAAGTCAGTCTTTTAACGTTGTTTACACATTTGAAGAGAATGCCTAGCGTCAAATGTTAATATGGTCCTTAACCCTTGTTCAAATTAAAAGAAGAAAATAGTCTATTTTACACGCTATGAAACACCCTAATGATCATTAATAACCGAATGTGTAACTATAAATCTTTTATTTATACTCAGTTACTGATGATAAAAATGCAATCAAGTGAAAATGATATATGGAGATAAATTGCATAATGGATACTCTAATAGACAAAACTCTTAAAAATATTTCATTTTATTGGAAGACAATTTACTGGAGAATTAGTCTTTGTTGTGAAACGTGGAAATGATTTTCATAAAATTTCCAAATACTCATAGGAGAGATGCTTATGTAAAGAGCAGAAACGGAACCACCAGTGTTCCCAGTGGTTCAAGAACTGTAAACTAGGAAACATCTTCCCATGGCTAATAACTCCATGGTATCTTTGGTAAAGTGCATAAAATTTCAGGATAACATCCAGCGAAACGACTCATGTGGTGTAATAATCATCGTGACCCATTTCTAACTGGTGGTTGAAATCCCGATGGAACGAAAGAGGTATAATTTAACCTATATCGTTTCCCCAATTGTGTTTAAAGTTATGCCCAAGTACTTACTTAAAATATTTCATACAGTCTAGCCAATGAATATTTCATAGATCTCTATTAAATTATCCGTTTACATAATATTGTTATTGTTTATGATACTTGAACAAGCCAAGCTCGCAAGCCAACGGCTATGCGAAATTAAGCCAGAAGGGTTCGTCTTTTGTCCAATCAAAGCATCTTGAAGGTAAAAGTACGTCTTTGCTGTAAGACTCCATCGATAGATGGTACCATCAGAGGATGCACTCCTTCAATTTTGATATTGATCTGGAAGGGAAGTAAATTTTCTCCCAACCATTACACCCATAGCAACTGCTCAAGTACAAACCACAGGACTTTCGATTTCACAGTTTTAACGCGCAGGTATATTGCATTTACTCGGTGGGAATTTGGCAGCATAGGGAATCGAATACCGCCCTTTTTGACGGAAGGCCGATGCCCTAAGTCACTAAGATACCACGGACCTGTTTACATAGATAACAATCAATTATGGGACATCAATATTATGATGGAAGTCTTTACTTAAAATTTGTATTAAATGCCTAAAACATGAAGATTCGATAATTATGCTAAGGCCATTAAATGCACTTTAAAGAATGATTGTGCTTCAGCTACCAGTTGCTACTGAGCTGACTTTGTCATCTGGCAGCGGTAGTCTGATAAAGAAGAGGGTCATATTCGTGACATTTAGCTAGTGGGATGTATTCCTGATACAGCCGATGGCATCCAGGCCGAGGGGTATATGAGATTAGCTTAAATTTCAATAGAATTCAATATATTTATACTAGTGTAGATTGGAGAGGAGTTTGCTTTTTAAAACCTCATCCTCGTTTCTCGACTGTGGTTCAAAATTTTGGGATGCCTGGTTGAATTTAAGGGCTTTTCTCAAATGAAGTAAGTGGTTACAAGCGATTTCTTTAAGCAAACCCTGTATCACACATTAAATGGTTTATTATCTTTACAATCAAATTTATTTTTAAAAATATTTAATGTCTTGCTTAATATATAATTATAAATATCTTTTTAATTGGCAGTTTCAATCGATTAGGAGAAAATTGTTTAACTCACAAGGAAAAAGATTTTGTAATTATTATGTAATCTAATTGTGTTATGTACTATTATAATATGACCTAAAAAAAGATTTCTTAAGGAAATAATTTAATAAAAATAAGTTTGTTCAGTGAATTTTTCCTTAGTATTTAATTAAATTGATTTAAATTTATGTCTATATAAATGAAATTTTAAATTCATTTAATTAAAAGTAACTTATTACAACTTATTAGCAATATTCTTATGAATACATATTTGCAAACTGATATGTATAAAAATGATTAAATATAAATTATGCAGTTGTAAGTTTTTTTGAAAATATTTAGTGAAGTCACATTTTATAATAATTCATCATTATAAAATTCAATTTACTATTTAATTTTAAAATTTCTTCATTGATAATATTCCCATAGTCCATATTGTTAATAGCATGCTAATAAATATTGTTAAGAAATCTTATTATATACATATATATCGTTAAATAAATATCCTACAAAAGCAGGCAAATATTTTTTAGTGATTCACATAAAAAAATTTAGATTAGAAAATACAATTTATGTTTTCAACTTTTGACGTTATTTACATTAATTACGAAGATTTGAAATTTCTTCCTCATTATTAAGGAAATGTTTTTTTTAATATTAATTGCTCGAATATCACTATTATTTGAATTAAAACAATCATCATTTTGTTTATAAAGTAACATACTTAATATGCATAAATAATTATGCTACTTAACATGCATATTAAATTAACTATATTAGTTACATACTTTAACTGAGCATTGCAGATTTTTTCACTTTAAATTATAAGAATTGTATCAACTATAATATCAAAGTTATAATATAATTTTGACATTAATTACCACATGTTTATATTATAAACATGTGGTAATAATTTAAAATTCACTTATTATAAATTATAAGTTTAAAATGAATCTTTTTTTATTATCTGGATTCAATGTGTAACACTAAGTCTATATGCATCTAAAGAAAACTAGTTTAACACAAAGCATTCTCTGGGCTCATTTTTTGAATTATTAATAAATTCATAGGATGATTTTATAACCACCTTGTCTAATTTAAAAACTTCTTCATCTTTTGAAAAGGTGGTTGAATGATGTAATTAATGCGTACAGGACCGTGGTAGCTTAGTGGTTAGAGCATCGACCTTCCTATCGAAAGGGCTGGGTTCGATTCCCAAAGACCCACGAAGTACATGCAATATGTGCTCGTGAGCAGCTACCGTGGATGTAATATTCCAAAGAAAAATTTCCTCCCCCTCCAAATCAGAGTCAAAATTAGGGGAGTGGACCCTCTAGAGATGCCATATATTGAAAGAGTCTGAGAGCAAAGACGTACATTCACCTTCGTGGTGGTCTGGTTGAATGAAAGAAGCATAAGTAAAAACAACAATAAGTGACAACAAAAATATTTACTGACATTTATTAATAAGTTACAAATGTAACAAAGTAAAATAGGAATTTTATTATAACAGGTAAACCTAAGCATTTTATTGTATTTCCTCATATCTATTCAATGATTTAAATTAATTAGTATTAAAGTATTTGATCACATTTTAAAGGTAATTTTAAAAGAGAAATTATAATACTTTAATATAAAGTTGTCAGAACAAAAATCTAAGAAATCCGTGCATTTTATTTTCGATCCATTTTCTGCAAAAAATTATTTATTTAATGAGTTGAAAAGGATCCTTAACTAACACTTTGATTCATAGCTTCACCTATGGCAAAAATTTATCAGGCTTCGTTGGTGTATGATGCGTGGGTGTTCTCGGATCAACTGAAGATCTATCGTGTTTCCCAAGGGCAGATAAAATAAGTCGTAGTCGCAATGTCTTCCATGTTAAATGATAAAAATGATGGGAAAAGGTATTCAATGGTGGACCCAAAATGTGGGTGAGCCTTAGTAGTTTAGAATCAAGGAACAAGCAGAAAACCCTCAGAAATTGCCAGCTACCCCAAGTATCAGGGTTTTCAGCTTGGTCTTTGCTTCTAAATAAAGAAATTCCTCCTACACTCGATATCTATGATAGCATATCTTCTGATAGTGACACTCGGCAAGCTTCAATCAGGTCCGAATATTATGAAACTGAAAAAAAGCGGAAGCACTGTGTACCCTAGCAGCTGGACATTATAATGGCAAAATTATTAGTCTCGTGTTATTTCTTTAACAAAATAAAATCAGTTTGGTAAACCATAAAATACGACAAATATAAACTTGTTAAAAACACTTTTATTCTATAAGTAAATAAATTTGTTCGATTGCATAATATGACCTAGTATTATTTTACAACAAAGAATGTGGTCAACAATTGAAAAAAAAATATTTTGAATCTATGTAATCTTAATTAATAGAATGTTTTGACAAAATTATTCTCCGCACGGTTCATTTATAATATTTTTTAATACGTCAAAATATTTCTGTTGAGTAAAATTTTAAAAATTAAAAGCAAATCTCACGGTATTGTGACATGAGAATTGCTTAATTTGTGAAATTTTATTCTCTCGAAGTCCAAAACTTTGAAACTCAAAAGTAACTAATTAGTTTTTACTTTTTGTTTTGGACATATATTTAATGAAACAATAGATTTTAAAATATGTTAAAAATATTGTAATGTAACAACTTTAAAAATTTTTAGTTCATTAATTTGATCAGAAGATATGTAAAATAATTTTTCTACTGTAGACTAAGTGACAAAAGGAAACTTTAATAATTACCAAAAATATTATTTATTTAATTAAATTTACAAAAATTAGAAATTTTTAGAAAATGGATTTACCACTTTGGTTTCTAAACTCATATAATATGCTTAATTTTTAAAATTAATAAGCAATGACTTTAAGAAAACGTTAAATTAAAATGTTTCTAGAATTTAAACGAATGTGACATTTTGCAGAAATTTTAAGATAATTTTGAAGAATTTTTTGATTGCATCCTTATTTATTTATTATTTATTTATAATTTGCTGTACATTTTTAATTCAACTAATTGGATTTAATTAAGGGAAATCAAATTTTGTTAAGAATTTCAATTTCTTCTTTTGTGCTAAAGATATCATATACCAGATGTTATTTAAATTTAACTTTTAAAAGAAACACAAATCAATTTGTCTTGCATTTATTATTGAACAACGAAAAACAGTTGCAATTAAACCCCTTAATCAAAATACCTTTCAAAAATAAAAATTTGAAACTAAAGTAAAAAAAAATTTCATTCTTGCTCTCTTTGATGGCTTGGGTTTATGTTTACAAATCATTTGAATTTTGTATTTTCGAAAAAGTTTGTATAATTTTAATATTAATAAATTGAATCAAATTTGATTTTTTATAATTTAAAGCAAACGAGATTAGTTTCAAAATATTTGTTTAGGCTTAGTAAACTGAGAGGAATTAAAATACATGTTTTGTATTTATGAATCTTTTAATTATTTTCAATGTAATTTATAATAAGATGTGGAACACACATTCACAAAATATATACAAATAACAAAATTGCTATTGCTTATGAATTATTACAATATTTTCTTCAATGAGAAATATTAAGGATATAAAACTATAAAACAATAATTTTTAAATTTAATTGGCTTTCAAAAATTTTAACTGACTTCGTTTTTTTAAAAAAAATTGTTTTCATGTTATTAATTTCACGTTATTTAATTTGATATATAAATCAATTATATTACTAAAATTTCTGAATCCGCAAAAAATAAATTTAAAATTTTCCTTTCCTGTTAGTTTTTATGTTAGAATTATATAAATCACAAATTCTAGAAAGTATGAGCATTTAAAAGTTTTTGTTTCTTATTGAAAATATTACACCTTATAGTATAAAATATTAAAGCAGAACTTAAAAAAAACAAAGAATAAGAACATAGTTAACAAAAGGAAATTTTTTTCTTTTTATGAATGTAGGTAAAATATTCGTGTAAAAGTGTATCAAAGCTGTCTTAAATGTATAATTTAATTTTTTCAATGAAATAAGCATTTAAGCGCTATAAAAATTAATACAAATTAGAAAATTAGAATTTTTTTTACTATGTTATCATAAAAGTTCAATGTTCCATAAAAATTGATAAAGTATAATTTGCTTCATAATATATTCATTAATATCTTCAGCACTCTATAATATACCTAATATTTAAATATAAACGTATTTGTATGTATGTGTAGTTCAATTCTGTTGAATACAATCGTAAAATTCAGTACATATGTCAAATACTTGAGGAATGGAAATTTCTAATATCTAATGTGTATATCATTTGATTGAAAGAAGATTTTTTTCCAAATTAGTAATATTTTTATTTCCCTATAGTTAAATTTTTTAAAATTTTATTTAAAGAAATCAATTTCTCAAGAAATTTTGCAATTTAAAAACATAATTCATTTTGTTACTGATATCGTATAAATTTAATCTCGTGATACCTTAAACATATTATAATATAGAACTGTATGATAAAATGATATATCATAAAATACATAATTATATCACTATATATTATAGATCATATTGTAATTATAATAAAATATTTTAATTCAATTATACACCGCATTTTGAATTTTATAATGAAAGAATCCTAAGCATATTTGAGAAATATGGAAAATAGGTAATTTTTATTTTTATTTTAGCTTTCAACTTTATGTTTTAGTAGTCGTTAAACTGACATCAAATAAAATATATTGGATTTTAAGAACTACGTATATAAAAAGCTGAATTACTAGAACCTTTTTGTGGAAATGTTTAATTTTTTTTCAAGAATTTCTATTTTATGAATACGTAACTGTAAAATATGAAAAATATTCAAATACTAAGTAAAAATATTCAAATTACAAGGAACATTTTGCATTAATATAAGAACTGATTTTAAAATATTTATCTTTATTGTGACCCAAATTTATCGATTGCAGAATAAACTCACTGATGGTAGTTTTAATAATTTATACATTTTTACTAATAAATTTAAAATCATTAGAAATACGAAGTTTTTTATAACTTATATACTGAAATTTATTATTATTTAAAAAAATCTCTAATTTGATTAAGCAGATTAAACAAATTACCAGATTATTTGAAAATTATTACAATATATCAAACATACATTGTTACAACATACATTTTAATTATCATTGTAGCATTTTTTTCATCAAGTATCTCTGCTATGTATGTTTCTCATTTTTTGGATTTAGTTTTAAAACAATAATGAATTTTTATTGTAGAAATTTGCATATATTCTTGCCGATATAAAATATAATCAAAAACTTCATCTCAATTGTAAACTAATTTTGATAAGGGTTCAAAGTTTTCGGTGAACCATATTATAATAAAATGACGAAAAATACAATGGTACTCCTGAAAAATTGATAAACTGTATTTTCTGACAGCTCTCCATGAGAAATATTGCATATTATTATTAGCTATTCTTCCATTTATTTGAAAGTTGGTACTTAAATATATCGTATTGTATTCTTTGGAAATAAAATATTAATATGAAGAAAAATGGGAACTAAGTTGTTTTATAAATATTAGTGAAATTTACGATTACAAGAAAACGATTTTGGTAATTAATATAATAATTCAGAAAAACTTTTACATAAATATCATATATAATTTGAATTTCATTTTGTTCTTATTGAACATTTTCAAATATTTTTTTCGAGAGATAAATTAATTAAAAACAAACAACAAAGATCCATGGTATATAGTGAAATTCCTATACAATTTGATTGGATTCAATATTATTGCAAATCATTAATTTGTTATCATTTATTAATGGCATGCTGAGATAGCTTTTTAATTTTTTTGCAATGATTTTTTTTTCTTTTAAAATAAAAAATATTCTTTGTAATTAAGTCATTCGAAATCTTCCTGCTTTCAGCAGTTAATTCGTTTATATTTCAAAGTTTCGTTCGTTTATATGTCTCCTGTGTAATCTTTTAGTTGTATATAGCCAATTTTCTTGCTGCATATATTATTTTGCTAGATCTTGTCTATATTTTTTTAGAATTTGACTTAATCCTTTAAAACTTCATTGAATACTTTTTCCTTAGAAAATTAAATTTTTTTACTTTTCTTTACTCACTTTAATTAAATAATTTTTAAAAATATATTTTTAATATAAGGCTATACTTATCAGTCTCATTGACTTAAGAAATTTTCTAAGCCAAAAAGCTTGGTGTGATCTTTATTATTAAAAATGTTTTTATACTGCGTTTCATATTCCTTTAATATCATTTTAATTGTGATTCTGTATTTGTGTGTAAGTGATTCTGCACTCTCATATTTTAAAATTCTCTACTTTGTCTTGGTAAGTGTGATATTTTATTTTCATTTTTTGATATTAGTTACTAAAATTTAAAAAAGTAATAATAATAAAAAAAATCAATATATATTATACACTTGCACATCCATATATCTGTGTATATATCAGTATGTGCCTCTCAGAAATTAAAAAAATAATTTCTTCATTTTGTCTTTTAACTTATTATTTAAAGATGATATATAATTAAGTAATCATAAAAACAAACAGTCCTTCAAATTCACTAGTTGTCAGAACTTATATCAGATTAACCACTCATAAATTTCAACAAGATCAAAAATATATAATTTATTGTAAAAAATTCAAAAAACATTTTTAACAGGAAATATTTAAAGTACTACGTGATTTATTCATGATTTTTTAAATTCTAAAAACGTTTTTGTAAAAATGCGCACTTTATTTGGGTATTTTTGGCTGAATGAAATTCTTTATATTACAAAAAGTTGTTTAGAATAAATTCAGAAAATTGAATACATTAAAAAAGAATAATGACTATAAATGCAATATTATGAATACAATTTTGTCTCAGCAGTGATATTTTTAATACTCAAATTGTTTGACATGCCAATAGGAAGATCCTTAATATGTTTCTTTTTCTATCATGAAACTTAAGTAAATCGAAAGAATCACTTAACAAAAAAGGATTTATAGATTATGTATATATTACAGCCAAGAATTCTTTCTATTTGAAAAAAATGTACAGTTTACTTAAGCAACGACTTATGCAGCAAAACAATGTTACGAATATCAAATATCATATAGAATATTGTAATTTTATTTGAAGAAAGGATTTTTACCCATACAACATTTTGTGAGAACATTATGAATGACATTATATTTGCTGTTACATTTGACAATTAGGCAAATATAACTGGACATCAAAAGAAAGTTTATGTAAATTTGAAAACATTAATGATTTAAGAGATCGTTAATGTAATACAAAAACGAATTTATAGTGTAGAAAAGAAGAAATATATAGAATACTATATTTAAAATTTATGTGTATTGTACTTCATTGATAAAATGCATACTTTAACTTCGTAACAGTTACAGATAGAACGTGGAAAAGCCAAAAAATGCACTTTCTGGAAAATATCCTACTCACTCACGGTATAAATAGGGTTACGATTTTCTACATTTCAAGGAGTTGATTTAGAAATAAAAGGAACACAAGTTTTCTTCTAAGCATATTGTTTTTAAATACTTCTTCTAAAAATCATTATGACTGAAGGAATAGTGGAATTTTATTCATCAATCTTTCATAGTGACTACAATTACAGAATCTTGAAGCTGTTCTACTTTTGTTACAAACTTACACATTTTCTATGATATAGAAATTAATGCAGCAATTTTAGAACTGATCATTCCGGCATCAGACTCCTTTATTAATTTTTAACACACTGCTCAGCGGATTTTTGCAGACCTTGGAAGTTTCTAGAATATTCTTTGGTAGCGCTGTGGTCAGTCGACTCCTGAGCATGTGCCTAAGATATCTGAACTAACACAGACTTATTTCAAATTGCAAATACCGATATTTTTGCGGAACAAATATTGTTCAGGCATAAATAAAAAGCTATGAATGAAGAAAATGATGGGTTTGTTGTTTTCAATCACATAGTTATTTCTAAAACATCACAAATCACAAATACTTTAGAAAAATGTGTGTATTTATTTATAAATGTTTATTAAAATAATTTACAATAGCTTGAGTTTTTACAAGTCTTATAAATTTTATGATCTGTAAGATACTTTCAAACAGTTGTAGTATTTTCTCAAGTCAAATTTTGTATTGAATGAAACTAATTTTTAACAGTTGTTTTGCCAGACACATTTTCTAATAGTCAGAGTGCCTGATAGTGGAAAGGGAGGTTCTGGGTTTGAATTCTGGTTAGGTTTATGGTGTACTTTCTCTCTCTCCCTTCTTTGTCCTTTCCTTGTATGAATGATTACCTACTCTATAAACAGGTATCTATGGCGTGTGTGTAATGAGTTAATCAGACTCCACAATAAATTATGGTTCAGTTGGAAAACTGGAGCAGCGCACCCGATACTGTCAGCCCAGCTGGCACAAGACCACAACAATAGTTATTTTAACTTTGAATTCGTAAATAAATACTCCATTTTTATAGCTATTTATTATGATAAATAAAATTTATTATTAGATATATTAAACTTTACTTATTATTTTGCCTTGAAATATTATTGTGGGAAAGCAAGATGATCAAAATTTTTGAACCTCTTATTGATAAAGAACAAAACACATTTCTGTTTTATTAATAAAAACAATTTTTATGCAGTAAGCAGTGTACAAATATGTGGGATTAAATGCGATGAATTGGTTTTGGGAACAGTGCCAACTGCTTAATTATGTCGTTACATATTTCTCGTTAAGTTTAAGGATGTGAAAAATATTGTCACTGTAATGTTTTTAGCGGAGTTAAAACACTATTTTTCTATTTTCCAGTAAAGAAAAAGCAATTTTTGCCGTGACGAGAAAACCTAATGCTACAAGAGTGGAATTTTATTGCTTCTAACGAGGTGATTTTCTTTATAACTGAGTATTTTAGCAATTACTTTTGTCATGAATTCCGCATCCCCCTGTCGGTCTGAGAAATAAATAAGCACCGTTACATGTGAACAGTTTTTTTAATAGGAAAGAATTAGTTGAGAATTATATGTGAAGAATTCCTTAAATAACACTCTCTTTTTTGAATAATTTTTACCCGAAAAATAACATTAGCAACATTTTACAAAAATGAGATAAAACGCTACTGTACAAAGAATGTAGGCTATCGTAATGTTTTATGAAGTTTGTTAGCAGATTTTCTGTAGGACCCATCCACTAAAATATCTAATGTATATGTTATGTGCCAAAAAACTTAAAAATTCTACATTACCTAAAAAAATGGCGAAAGGTCCAATTCTCACTTAATGTCAAAGTATAACATTTTCCGGAATATAAATGTAAATAAGAACGAAATCAAGATAAAATCTTTAAGCGTTTAACCAAAAATTATTTTAATAATTAACAAGAAACATTTTTAATTTGTAAGAAAAATGTTTTTCTATGAAAAAAAGTAAAGTAATGACCTCAGAAGTGTGTACCCAGTAACAGTAGATCGCTTCGGCTTTATCAAATACTATGAAGAAAAAATAATATTTTCTCACCCGCACTCAAATGGAAACAACAAATTTTGTAATTTTTTATTTTATCTTCTTACAAGAACATTTTACACGATACATGATTTTTAAATTATGTTGTGAACACAAATTTCTATCATTTCCTTTTAGAACATAATTCAGGAGAAAATGGTACAGAAATCTCTGTCAAAGAAAAAGTATAAAAACAAGAAAAATAGAGAAAGAGAAAGAAATGACCGAGGTGAAGACATCACCAAAATCAGATTTTAAAGCGAAAAAGCTTGGACGAGTAAAATTCTAACCCCTCAATGTTGAATCCAACGGCCAGACTTCTGAAAATTCGAACAAAACCGCTCGAAAAATGCTTGAAAATTCTGGAGGGCATATATGAGATTTTTCATTGAATGATATTCTTAATAAGTCAAAGAATACATTTTCAAGAATTTGTTACGAGAGAAATTTAAGAAATTTTCCTTCCCATTGTAAAAGAAAATGATCGAGTGAAAAATACTCAATTTAAAATCGAAAAATATTGATAGTTAGCTGAGTGTACAGGTATTATATTTTATTTAGCTTTATCAGTTTATTGCTTGATATTTCACAAATTTTAAATAAATCAACACCTGACATAATTTTATTAAAATAAAGAGGCAGTAAGATAAACTTATAAATAAATATAAGATAACCCTATTTTATACAAGAAGCATAAAATAGGGTTAATCTTATATTAATAAGAAGTATTAAATTGGATTTCTATAAGGTTTTTATATTGTTTCATTTTTCTACCATAGATTTATTTATATTGCTCTGAGACTCATGTGGTTAAAGGAAAGTGCTAATCAGAGAATAAATTTCTAGGGTTTGATCCCAGTTTCTGCTGAATACCGGTAAATGAATTTTTTGTTTCTGCATGCACGCCTACAGAGGGGGATCCTTGGAGTTTTCCAGGTTTCTTCCCTTGCGTACTACCTGTGAAAATCCTTACAGGAAGTAAAGTACGTGGTAAATGCAGCGGCCGGCCTTCAGTCATTAAGATATTCACTACACGATGTCATAATAATTTAATTCTTGAAGAGCTCTGCATAATGAAGTAATCACAATCAAAATTCGGAAAACAATTCGAAAATTGAAGGGATTTTATGATACCAACATTGGTTCAATTTTCACAATTTTTTTTATTTCTGAATTTTTTAACTGGAAATTAAATTTTAGCAAACTGTAAGAAATGCACGCTTTTTACTTTCATTTTGGTGCAGTATTTCATACGATAAAAAAATGTAAAGAAAAAATGTCATAAGACTTGATTTCACCGATGTTACTCATAAATTTGCTCTCTCTTTTTCTGTCCAACTGGACGTTATAAATTCACATTATTAGTTCACTACATTCAGCTTTACCAATCAATTGATTTTATTGGTAGTATATGTTTGAGTTTTTTCCAATTATATATACCAAATTATCAAGAAAATAAAATCATTTAATGAGATTTTTTCTTTTACAACAATTTTCTACATTTCCGAAACAACTGTTATTGTCATCTCAAATGTCGCTGTCATTAAGAAAGAACAATCTACACTCAATATTTCATTGAATGGAAAAGGATTTCATTTAGTAAATATCAGTTTCTGAGCTCAACGTTCTTTAAGGCAAATTCCCATTTCAATGTTTGTATATGCATCCCCTACTCATTTGACTTTCTTTCTCTATGTTAGAGAAGAAAAGCAATTTCATCTCAGAATGACAACAATAGTCATCAAGATCGCGATAGACATCTTTTTGTCCGGCCGTTGGTAATTTCATTTATCAGAAAATATACGCTGCCTGTCCTCACTTCGCTGTAAATTGTAGCAAAAGTGTGGTTAAGCCCGCCTCTTGCTTGTCTTCAATTTCATCACCTGGGAAAATGGTGGAATAAAACTTAATCCTGATGGCTTCCGGAATGGAAGTGAAAGAAACATTCGAGTTTCTCAAGGAAACTCGTCTCCCTCCCTGGAGCTTCTTCGACACGAGATAAATGTAAATTGGGGGTGGGGGGGTTAGGAAACGGAATCCATTCTTTTGCTCCTTGTTTATTTCAATGGATTGAGGATGTATTGTGATTCCCGAATGCGTGAACAAATAGGGACAATTCTCAGTAAGCCGCATTTTGTAGTGCTTTAGCTGGTGAAACATTTTTGACAGGTTATTCTTCTTTAATAATATAAGTAAATAATACTCTTTCAAATTTACTCATATAAACCATAGAATGAACGTTTTAGAAAAAATTACATAGGATTAACAAACATAAAGAAGACTTTTATGTGACAAATCTTAACATTTTATATTCATCTTATATTTATTCATTTCTTATTCAGTGAATAAAAAAAGAAAAATATTGTTTTTCCCATATTAGATTAAAAATAATTTAAATTTTTTTATGTGCTCACTTATTATTAATACTTAAATATACTTTGAAAGTTTAAGATACGTGGTGGCTTAGTGGTAGCGTTTCCTTCGGAGACCAAAGCACAGGTCGTAGGCTCGATCCTCAGACTGGGTAAGGTGGACTCAGCCTTTCTCTCAGAAGTGTGTCGATAAAAGATGTACCAAGCATTCTTGGGAGGAACTTAATATGGAGGATTTCACGCTAGGTTGACTGTCACGTTAACACATGCGTCGTTCCAGAGAGCCACAGACGGGAAAACTGTTATGGGTACTGTAGGCCTTGGCACTAATTTTTGCTGTTACGATGCCGTTTTAGTTTAGTTAAACATTTTAAAGCTTACAAAGAATTGATTTATAAGTCTTTCCGTTTTTTGAGAGACAATACATATTACACTTTACATTAATTTATAATTCTTTTGAAAAATTATAAAATATCTAACCCTAGCACTTTATTATTATAACTTATAATTTTATTTTTCATTGCTAAAATATTGAAAGCAAATGCATTCCAATAGTGTAAATTATAATTAACTCTAAAACATTTTAATTAGATTTGTAAGTATGATCTGAAATCATTCACGTTTAAAAATGTATATATATACAAGCATGTATTTTGTTAACATCGGATATCGTATAATTGTGCTTGCACTCAAAGTCAGTCTAAACAAATATAAGAAGTAAAATGTGAGTGAAAAATAATGGAATTTCTTAGAATGCATATTAGAAATATTTCTGGAAAGTATTTTTTTTACCAATCCATATTTTACTGTACAAAATGGGGAGTTTGGGAACATACTCTTAAACACTGATATCAGAGATCCATCAAATATAATTTCCTATGAATTTAACGTTTGAGGCAAAAATTATCGCTCACTCAGTATGTCCATATATTCAAAGCAATTACTACTCTATTAAAAACCTGTGATAAAGTAAACTTTATATTTAAAAGAATTTCAACTTTAATTCTCCTTAAAATACTTTATTACATTTCTTCTCGGACTGTGCTAAAATTATCTGCGATATTTTAATGTAAAATTGTATATTGCATTTCTATTTATAATTATATTGTTCATTTATTAATTTTATACCTGTTGTTATACCTATATTATACTTTACTTTATTTATTATTACTTACACATTCATTTTGAATTTAGTTAGTCTCTGCTGATACATATTTTTTAATTTATTTTATAAAAAGCTCACACTTTTCCCTAAATAAATTTTTAATCATCTTTATTTTATCTTGGATTATTATTTTTAATGAAAAAAAATTGCTTTGTTACTCTTAATATAAACATGCTGTTATGTATAACTTGAGAGTAAATACTTCCAAATGTAAAGTCATCTAAATATAAAAACAATTTCAGGAATTAGTTATATGACAACAATGCTATTTCTATAAAAATATTCAGCACGATGACCCCAGGTGGAGCGTTAGAATTAGAGGGTGAAAGGCATGATCAAATGACAACCTCAAGACTTATTAGTGGACATCTAAAAAGCATGACATTCAAATCTGGGTTTACGTTTTTTTCCTTTGTGCAAAAAATGCAATCTGAAGCCGACCTCCCCGGATCACATCCAGGATTGTTTGGGGTTCGCTCTGGTGGACATGTGTGCAAATTCACTACTAATGCTCGTCTTCACTAGAGTTCACGATGACGTGGATCTGATCTAGCTGCCGGTATATGTCTGAAGGATAGGAAACAACAACGTGAAAAATAGTATTTCCAAAATGCAGCAGACGCACGTTTTAACGAACTTGGAGAGATTTAGGAAATAATTCTCACAGTGGTGTGGAAAGCATAAGCGAAGGGTCTTTTTGTAATAATTACATGAGAAATCATTCAATACACATAAAGTCCGGGATTGTCGACCCCAGATGCTTAAGTGAATGTTTATGTATACACCAGCCAACTCCCCTGTACCTAACCCAAGAAGGGTTCTACCAGTTTAAATGGGAGTTGCTAGAAAGAATAAAAGAAAGTGGCACCACCGGGGCACTGTTCCCGCAACAGTTCCAGATACATTTATAGGGCACCTTTCTACTGTCTCTGGCTGTGTCCAATTGACAAGTTTATGGAACATCAAAACAAAATACATTGCAATAAAACATTGGCACGATATACAATTTAACATCAGGGTATTCAATTTAGCTTAAGCAAACATGCAAGATAATAATAAGAAGTTAGTAAAGTTAGAAAAAGAAATAGGTTGTTAAATAGACTTGGTTCAGTAAGGTTGTTAGTTTTCCTTGTTATTCCCTAGGTTAGTGTATCATAAATATAAATAATATGGTTCGCTCTCGAGAAAGGCTAGGTTATACTTAACATTACACATTACCTACATTTACTTACAACAAAAGCTATATACAGATTAAAATTATAGTTTACAATTCAACAAGAATAATGCAGATGGATTGGTAATAAGCTACATTAACTACAGTATAAAAAGAAAAAAAAGTGAACTTATGTACAAACTGGACAATAATAAAGTGTTAGTAAAATTAGAAAAATAAAGGTTGTTATATTACATAGAGCTACAAGGCTTAAGCACTCTGTACTTGTTCATCATTGTCCAGGAGGTCCGATTCTCCTTGCTGGTCATTCTACTCTCCTTGGTCCTCTGGAATAAACAGATCTCTGTGATCTATTAAAAAGTTCATTAAGGCAATCACTTTGGTTCTTGAATGGGTATTTTTTATTATGCTTCTGGTCCATTCCCTTGTTAGATGGCCACTGGGCTTGGTGAAATGCCATGAGCTCGTGATTGGGCCGTCAGTTATGTAATGAATCGGGTTCCCTATGTTCCCGCAGGCACAGTATTCACTTGGGAGGGCACTTATTCTGTGCAGGTAAGTCGGGAAGGGGCCGTGCCCTGTAATAAACAGGATTATTTGTCTTGGCCAGCATTGTGTTCTATTTCTGACCTTCGGTATGACATCATATACCAGCCTTCCTGTTCCTGCCCGATCCCAACTTGCCTGCCATTTTTTATGGGCTTCTTCTGCTAGAAGTCTCCTATTGTAGGATCGTGGCGTTGGGAGGACGACGCATGGGCTTTCTTGGGTTGTTGCCTCTTTGACCAAGCTATCTGCCAGCTCATTGCCTTCAAAGCCCATGTTGGCCTTTATCCAGCGAAGCTTGATTGACTTTGTCAAGTTCAGATCTTTCTGGATAGCTCTGGCTATAGGGCTAGAAGTTGTTGGGTTTCCAACCGCCATAATTCCAGAAAGACTATCCGACCAAATGTTGCAGATGTAATTTTGTCGGTTTGCCCACTTGATTACCTGTTGGATGGCACAAAGTTCTGCCTGGAATACAGTGTTGTTATCTCTTATGCGTATTTTTTCCGAGTGGAGGACGCTGTTTTTTGAATGGCCATGAAAGCGGCTCCAACCCTATCCTCCAGTTTGGATCCATCCGTATAAATGTGGCAGATATCTGTGAGATTAGATGGTTGGGCTTCATTTTCTAAACAAATTTTATTTTCTATATTGAATATACCCGGATGCATTGTCAGTTTTGCTACTCTGTCCTCAACTTTGTTGTGCCAGTGATTTTGAAAATGTGTTTCAGCTAGGCTTCTTTCTCAATTTGCAATTGCAAGGGTAAGATGCCGGTTATTACTTGTAGTGCTTTTGTCGCTGTGTTTTTATAGGCGCCCGTGATGTTCAGGAGAAATTTTCTCTGAATACTATCCAGGAGGAGTTGATTCTTTACTCGAAGAGTCCTTCCCCAGATTAGGTGGTGAGCAATTCTGGGACATGGTGAGCAATTTTGTTGATCTGTTTGAGAATAATATTATCTATTCCATCTAGACCCGGTGCCTTACCATTCAGGAGTGAGGAAGTTAGTCTCCTAATTTCGCCTTCATATAATTCAGGTTCAGAATTTCCTTCTTCATATGTGTACTGGCTGTTACTCTGTGGTTGCAGTGGGAAGAGCTCTTGAAGGATATATTCCAGTTAGTCTGTTGGTGCTGAAAAGGCTACTTGGGGGCGCTGTGCTCCTGAAGGTAGATTTGTAAATCTTTCCATATGTGCTAGTAGCTGCTGAGCAT
Source organism: Latrodectus hesperus (assembly GCA_037975125.1). NCBI lineage: Eukaryota > Metazoa > Arthropoda > Arachnida > Araneae > Theridiidae > Latrodectus > Latrodectus hesperus. The sequence continues at coordinate 66,217,434 of CM075861.1, forward strand.
ATTTCTCTACAACAGGCTCTTTTCGCTTGTCTTACCTCTTTGACCAGGTGAGCTTTGTCTTTCTTATAGGCAGCCAGGAGTTTTAACTTGCAGTCACTGCTTGCTTGCTGAGCCTTCCTTCTTTGTGTGTTTAGCTTCTTCTTCTTATGTTCGAGGTTAGTTGTCAACCAGTTGGGCATGATGTTGAATTTATGCTTGACCCGTTTGTAGGCTTTTTTGCAACATTCGATGATGGTGTCCTGTAGATCGACTGTGATGACGTCTAGTTGCTCTTTGATTTGGCAATTGTTCAATTTGTTGACTAGGTCTGGCACCAGTGGAGTCAGATGATTAAGCAGCCGCTGGTGGTTACCAAACTTAGTTTTGAATCTAGTAAGTTCTGGTTTATCAGGCGAATTTCCCATTTTGACCAGGTTGTAGTGGTGCTTAAGTGAATGTATGAGTGATACGCAGAGTTGTTCCTTAGTATCCTGTATGCCCACCACTTACTGCAATGTTCATTTCGCACAGTCTCTAAATACTCAGCACCAGATTATCCAACAGATTAATGAGGTAAGTATGTCCATTCCTGGATCAGCAACTGTTTCAATTTCTGGGTGTTACCCGGAAGACGTAATAATGCCGAAGGATGCAATCTACATAACATGATATACTACAGACGATCTATGGGATTAAAATCAGTAAAGTATTCAGACCAATCAATTCGAATAATCTTCCCTTTTTCAGTAGTTGATAGATAACAAAAGTCTGCTGTGGTAGCTCACTGTCATCCATAAAATTAAGCCTGCTCTAGTGACACCTCAGAACAGACACACATGGGAAAGGATCACGTCCTTATAGTAATGATCTCTGCTTACAGAACCGCTGTCGAAAATATGAAGCTCGTTCCACCCGTTCAACATAATGTCTCCCATGACAAAAACTCCAAGACTACTGTAATGGCCCCTTTCTGATATATTAGCTAACCGTAAACTATCTCTAAGTCAACTGCCGTTAAAATTGCTTTTGGCACTGAAACGCCTCTATCCGCACAGAAAACATGACTCCAGTGAAAAAATATCCAATTTAAATAGCAAATGATTAATTTTCAAAAGGATGACCGATTGAGGACAGCGGGAGGATAAATGAGAAAATTTTGTGAGGGTGTCTGAATTCAGTAAACCACGAAACGTGTCGGACAGTTGCTGAGCAGTGGAACCTGTCAACTGTCTTTGGGTCTCTTTTGGTCTTTAAGAAGACATGTCTGCCATTCACTGCGATTGTATTCCTGGGTCGGCAAATACTAATATTTTCAATAGAAATATTATGATTTGAAACTTTTTTCAAACACACGGAGTGACAAGTTTATTAATGCTGAATTCTTCAGCTACACTAAGAATTTTCTCTAGCTTTTCGATGGTTATTCCATATGTGAAGTCTTCCAAGTGATTTCCTCTTGTCATATTTTACGAAATAACTTCTTTTCAGAAAATGTCTTTAACTGAAATTACATTCTTATTTTTATTGTTGTCTTGGTCTGCTCGCTTCGGATTCATGTTTTTTTTTTGCGTACGTTGACGTGGTCTACGACATTTTGTTCCCCCCGCTTACATATCCATGATTTCTCTGCTTATTTGCAAGTATATTGTACTGATCGCAGTTATGATGATGATGATATATACATATATATATGTATATACATACATACATATATAAACATATACATATACATACATACATACATTCATACATATATATATATATATATATATATATATATATATATATATATATATATATATATATATATATATATGCAGATATAAAGATGAAATACATAATAATAACAATTACTTTCATATTAGCATCGCATGGATAGTTGGTTACTGATTATCTCAAAAGATGTTTTAAGAGAGAAAATATGCAACATTAAACCAAAATGCAGCTTACTGAAATTTGGTTATTACAGTGCATTACCATGTAAGGATATTGTTGAAGCCGTAAATATTATTTAATAATAGTAGATATAATTACATAATGAAAATACAATCTAAAGTAATTAATGATATTTACAATATAAGTAAGCACTATGAAGAATAATAAGCACTATGAAGAATTATGTTCCATGATTACACAAATGATTAATTAATATATTGAATGTGTTTGAAGATTTACAGTGGTGCGCTGTCATAGATATTGAAGTAGATTGATTTTATTTTAACTGCTGGTATTATAACGGTATTTAAAATGCAATTAGACGAGGTAATTGAGATACATTTTGGGTAGTTTATTTCTGCTGGTAGATGCAACTAAACAATGTCCATAAGTGTTGTAATACATGCTCAAATGGTGAAATTTACCTTTTTCTGAAGAATATCGAGTGAATATTATTTCAACTTACAGATCATGCAAATTATTTTTAGCACCAGCCATTTGTTGGGTGGGACTTTCGTAATTTAGAAGCATTGAGCAAGTACAAAACTATATAATAAGACAAGCAAGTATAATACTGAACCAGTCAGACATATAATTTTTCTAGGGGACCATTGTGACTTCTACCTATTTAATGTGCCTCATTTGGCTTTAGTAATTACCACCGAAATTTGGTTAAGTCGGGATTTGAAGTCTCTATTTTTCCAATATGATAAAGACGCCTTCATCAATCAGGCCATTGTAGCCTTTCCTGTGACTTGCATAGACTTTTGAACACGATGGTCTATAGCACTGTAACTTAAATGAGTTACATTACAGATACGAGTGCATTATTTGTCTTTGCAAAGTCTTATTATTTACAAAATGCTAAAAATGAAACGCGTTTGCTTCCTATACTGCTAAAACATATTAGAAAATCTATAGTCAAAAATATTTCCATTGATAAAATAAAAATAACGCTCTTGTCTTCAATTATCGCATTTGAAATAACATTCAAATGTGATAATTGAAGACAAATATGTGATCATTTTTATGATGATGGTGTGTGGGTCTTAATCAATTGTTAGAATATTTGGATTGCACTTTTATACCTCGTCCAAATTCAAAGAACACGGATATAAAATTAAATTCTTTATAATATATGAATGATTGTAGAATGGGTTAAAGTTATTGAATAAGAAATTATTCAGTATAAAAAATTGGATTAAAATAAATCACGCATGACTATTGAGTGATTCTTAAGGAAGTTATGATTCCTTTTACAAATAACAAATCTGTAAGGACAATATTTCTAACTGATACTTTAGCCCATTCCTTCCAGAATCACATAAATATTATATTTTTAAGAAATTAACGTATATTTTTAAATATGACCTGGAGACAAAATCAACAAACCCTGGCCTGGTAGCAAAGACACTTAGAAAATGTTTTGTCAAAAATCACATGAAGAAGCTGTAGAAAATTTCAGATTGCAAATAGTCCACGAATGATTGGCATAACATCTGTGAATAAATTATGTTTCCTTTCATCTGATTTATGCCAACTTTGTAATTCGGACTTTATGAAGGTGGAACATCTTCTTGTATGCACAAAATTAGATAGAAGTTATCAAAAATGTTATGATTTAAGCAAATTGCACTGGAACGCCAGTGCTTTCATGAGTTCATTTCAAAGACTGCCCCTTTTGTATTCTTTTTCACTATTAATTTTTTTTAAATTTTTAACTTCTACTTTTGTGTTTCGTGTTCTGTTTATGACTTTAAATGTTTGTTTATTTTTACTATATATCTATATTTTTCTGTGATACTTAAGCTGTTTTTTTATTTTGGATTAATTTTTTTCCAATAAAGCCATATGTAACAACGTACTTCTAATTGAAATTAAGCTCATTAGAAATGGTTTGGAAATTTGGAGAGCAATTTTAGCTCATATCATGATTCCTCATATTTATGTGAACAAAAATTACAAACAAATTCGAATTAATCATTATTGTTGAAACTGCCAAATGATATTGTGACGAAACTAATCAAGGTATTATGGGGAATGATTGATTTCTGCTTCACAAGTACTTCATGATTTATGTTTTTGAATTATAAAAACAAAAATTTTGAGAAAAATATTAAATATTCATCAATAATGATTAGCTCTATTTTCTAAACTGGAAATACTTCTTGATTGTCAATATTTTTAGATTTAAGTTGTTTCTCTTATTTTATAGAAAATTTTCGAATAAAATTATTTTAATTTGATTTCTTTAATATTTAATAGCGATTAATATGGTCATGTATAACTTGTAAATTAAATGCTCATTTTTTAACTAAGTTATTTTAATAAGATCTAAAAGAATATCAGTAAATAAAGTATAAAGCACTAATTTGTTGACATGGAAAAACTATGGAAAAATGAAAATGAGATTTTTCTTATTTTGTCAATCTATAAGTCATATTTTATAATTTGGAATAAATTTAAAAATACATTTTTTTCACATTACTTAATCAAATATTATTTTTATAGTGATACAGGGGATTTTAATATTGTATTATTATAGTTATACCTTGAATAACAATGAATTAAAAAAAACGGAGACAATGAATAAAATGGGCAATTAAATAGAATGCTTACAAAAACAACAAATCAGAACTTGGCAAATCAATTTTAATTTTCTTAGCATTAAATTAACAAAATCTAGCTCAGATCTTAAGATTTTTATGAACTTATTAAAATAATTTTATTTTGGTACTTATTTCACATATTGATGTCTCACAATACATGCGTGTACAATATTTTGTAAACTTTATAGTTTATGTTGATAAAAAACTTATAATTCAATGAATTTTAAAATTAAATTTTTAAATCATTTAAGTAAACTTCAATTTAAATCTGGTTGACATATTACTAGCTCTGAGTTTCTAGAAAAATTTAAATATATATAATTAATATATGTGTTATTTAATTTAATAAAATTAATGGTATCCTTTATATATATATACATATTTTTTCTAATCTATTTCCTGCAATCATTTACAATATACTTGGTATTTAATTTATCTTAAAATTTTATAATAAGCACATATACATACGAAGAAAAGCAAACAAACTTTTTCATTACATGAGGAAAAAAAACTTTGCCAATACATAGAAGAAACTTACCTCATTTTTCAGAGTTACTCCACCTGTTCTGGGAAACCTCTTTCACAGAACTCAAAGCTCAACACACAAAGAGGAAGCCCATTATTTTAACATCCTCCTTTAAATATGTTTTTTCTCCCGAAACTGAAGAGATTTTTTCTTTATATTTTTGTCATTACGTCCAGTATATTCTATCTATCAAGGAATTTTTTTGGCAATTTTCTTTGAAGTATACAAAGAATTATAAAGGAAAGAATGCCCAAAGAGAGAATAAAATTAGATGACTTTACTGTTGTTTATGATCAATGTATAGATGTTTGTTTTCCCAACTTAATTAAAACTAGTATATGAATTTTGCAAATCATTATTTTAATAAATTAAAATTGCAAATAACTTTAATTTCTACGTTTTTTTAAAAATATAAAATTTTTTTCTAAAGCTAATTTTCCCTCCGATATAATCTAATCATTTGCGTTTATATTTACTTGCATAAATACATTTTCACAAAATTCTTTTAATTTACAGTAATGTTTTATATTATTTAGAGAAATTTTGTGTATATATAAATATCAAAGATTTGATTTTGCATACATTAAAACAAATAAGATTTTACCATTTGTCAAAAGTGTTTAATAAGTTGTAGAATTGCATATGATAAACGTGTTGCTCTTACTTATGCCATTTGGAGATGCCAAACTCGTAATGCAGTTGGCTCTGCGAAATTAAGTCAGTAGTTTGCGTCTTTAGTTTAACCAGAGAGGCCACGAAGGTGAAAGTACGACTTTGTTCTAAAACTACTCCGATAGATGTCACCACCAAAGTGATCAATTACCTCAATTTTGAGTGTTAACCTTGAGGGGAATGACATTATCTCCAGACCATTATACCCATGGTAACTGCTCAAATACTGATCATCTTTCAATTCCTTAGATTTAACTAGCAAGTATATCGCATGTACTTGGTGGACCTCTCGCGGCATTGAGAATGAAAACCCACCTTTTGACAAAACCTAAACTCACCATTACATGACAAGAAAATCAAATGACATGAATTTTAACATTCAGCATTATTTTGCAATCATATCTTGTAAAAAAATAACCTGTTATTATTTCATCTTCGGGTATGGTACTTTAGAGAGAAAAAAACATCATTCTCGTATTAAGAAGATAGCTGGTTCGATATGTGTGACAACCGAGGATTATTATATTGGGAGAATTCATAAACATATCCGTAAATTCCATATCTTACCATCAATGTTGTGTAATAATGTGAGAAAATTTCTATTTCAGGCTATAACTAGATGATGTGAGCATTCCTTTTAATACAATTTAATTGCTCTGTTCAGAACCACAAAACAATCATCAGGTTTCCGAAGCGTTTATTTCGAAACACAGTTGGGTTACAACAAACAAATTTTACATGAAAGGAATTTAAAAGTTTCCAAGATTGATGTCCATATTATAGATACATAAGTTAAGTTCGGACATAGTATTATATCAAAACCCAATGATTCATTTGTAATAACTCTGTATTATGTAACCGAATTATATCACGAAGTTCTAGTTGGAAATTTACTGGAATAAAGAGATAAATAAAAATTTATGTAATAAAGAAGTATATAAAGTTTTTTAAAAGAAGAGGAGTGTGCTAAATTCTGCTTAACAAACTAAATGAGAAACTCCTATTCTTTCTTACAAGGTATTTTTACCTATTATAAATTTTTGGCGCTTCTAAAATGATCAAATTCTTTTTCGATTTGACATAAAATAATCATCAAAGGCTCTCAATTTTAACTTTATGTATCCAGGCAGCTATAGTTCAAAATTAAAATAAATTTAGTATTTAACAAAGAGTATTTTTATTAAAATACCCCTCACCCACTTTTATGAGTTTGTCGTAAAGCTAAATTTAAATGATTAAAATTATTAAAGATTGAAAATGTTATATTTTATTTAGTAGTGTAATTAGTCTTAGTTAGGAAACATTATTAAATATTATCCTAAAAATTCTAAAATTATATACAGATTATATTAAGAATGTTTAAATATGGGATTTGTAATATTAACAATATACATACATATGTATAGAAAAACTATAATATTAACAATATACATATTGATGAAAAATAAATAAGGTACTTGTGTTTAAATAATTTAAAAGAAAATTGAATAAGGTAAATAATAATCCATAATTTAAAGTATAGCAGAAAACAGAGATAGGAAATTTCAATGTCAACTCATTATATACGCCGGCAAAAGTTAGAAAAGGGAAACTAAGCAAAAAAGACTTTATTTTTATTAATTTAGTTGCTAACCAAAATAGAAGTTTAAAAAATGTTTCCAGAAGAAAAATGGCTGGTAATTTTCAAGATGATTTGCCGCATCATCAGAGAAGTTGAATGAAGTAAACAAAATGAAAATTGCTATTCATGCACATCATTTTCGTTCGCATAGCTTTCATATGAAAACTTCACTAAATATCTTTCGAAAAAATTCAAATAGTTTGCATATTTACATACAAAGATAAGATTTAAAGTCTTATAATAACAACTTATATACATTGATCATAAAATTTGGGAGAAGCGCATTAGTTTAACAAAATTACGACACATTTACCAAGACAAAAAGCAAATCATAATTTAAAAAGTCAATTGGTTAGGATGATCATTTCAAAACTGCCGAATTGATTTTAATAAACAAGGAATGTTACAAATTGTCCTTGAGAGGATCATTTTTGTTACTTAATATATGTGCACAACACAGACCTTTTTACTAACTTGAATATATATATATATATATATATATATATATATATATATATATATATATATATATATATATATATATATATATATATATATATATATATATCCAATTTCATAATTTGTAAAGTTAAGCATTTTATAATTTCAAGTTAAAAAAACTAAAATAATGGACGCATTGGCCTGGTAAGTTAAGGTGTCTTTCACATTATTGAAAAGTAGTGGGTATGAAACCTAACTAATCCAAAGATCCGTCTTATTAGCAAAATATAGCTCCAAGTGAAATGATATTTTTAGTGGTGGCAGGCCAAATACTTGGTGTTTTCTGCTTGATCCTTTCTTTATAACCATGAGGACTTCACCCAGCTGCTTCTATCAATTTATCAGAGCCCAATTCAGGCATAGATGTAGGGAAACATACTGGTTAAACAGCAAAAACTATAAAAGATTTTCATTGATTTTACTCTTAATTTCTAATTTAGAAGTCGGATGGTTAACGCTCACGACTTCGATCCAACAGGTTCAAATCACACCTAGAATGTAGATGACTGTAGTGATTCGAAATCCACTTCATATGTTTATAAATGAAATGAAGGTCACTTCTAATTTGCCTTCATGCAAAAAATGACGTTTTAGTGACAAACAAATCAATCCAACAAAACCATCAATAATTTGAAGCAAGTTTGGGATACACTAAATGCTCCCATATTGATAAGAGTCCTTATTAGCTGATTCGCTTTTCTGGGTTTGCAACCACATCCTCCGTCAAGTAATTTTTCATTTAATATAGAACACAGATGTATGATGGATCAAGAAAACAAAGACAACGTCCGCTAGCCCTGTGTTTTTCAGAGAAGCCTAATGTCATTTTCCAACAAGATAATGCAAAACCACACTCAGAGAGTATAAGCTAATAAACATCTGCCTTGCATCCGGATATTTCTGTTAACACATATGTTCTTAGATACCTCATTCATTGAAACTGTTTGAGATATAATTTGTTATTGTTTGCATAGTTCGCTGTTGACATTTTCAAAAGTATAAGAGAGGCAACTAGTTGAAAGAGAAAAGGATCTTTGTTCCTGAATAGACATTCAGCACAATATTTGAGTCTGAACCTAGATGAATTACAGAATGTAGGTTATCAAGGATACTGAATATCATTGTTAGTCTCAACATTCTCATTAGTTAAGCTGCGTTTATTCTATACTCACGATATTTATAACTATATCATGTCATAAAAAACTCACGCATTGCTCATTTCAGTGTCTGTCTTTTAATCATCAATTTTTGAGATTTTATTCTTAGTATTGCATTTACTCTAGCACGGAATTCAGTAATTTCAAGTTTAAAAGTATTTGATATATATATATATATATATATATATATATATATATATATATATATATATATATATATATATATATATATATATATATATACATATATACATATATACATACATACATACAGAAATATACATACAGAAATATATATATATATATATATATATATATATATATATATATATATATATATATATATATATAAGAACAATAATGTATTTATTTCTAAAACATTTATATTTATACAATTTAAAAATGCTTATAAGCAATTAAAAACGTTTACTTTCCTTAATGATTAAAAATATAATATCTTTAAACTTAATTTAATTTTTACCGATAATCTTGACTATAAAACCGACAATTCTCAGAGAAATTTCAAAATTATTACAATTTGCAAGTAACAGATTTAACTTAGAGTTGCAAATTCATAAAGTTTTAAGGATGTCAGAAAAGTGACTAGAATTGCTGAAGTTAGAATTACAATACATTCTGAACTTGACTGAGCGTGTCAAATTTCACGTGAATTTATATCAACTCACGAATGGTTCCCGTACTGTTATTTGACATTCCACGACCACAAAGCGAATGCAGAACTTTATATTAATTTCAAATTTAAAATATTTGAATAAAATAGAGAAAACTTTATTAGGAAAGTGAAAAATCAAAGCAAATGAATAGTGATAAGTTAATTTAATCTCTATTTCAAAGTAAGCACTTTTTCCCATGGATACTGTTATCAATAACATAGAAATAGATGATTTTCATATAATTAGTCGGGATTTTAAGCACAAAATGGGGAATGTTTTCATAACAGTATGATTGTTAAAAAATATTTAAAATTATTTAATTTAAAAACCAGTGTGAAAGAGTAAAAAATAATTCATATTAATATTAACTAATACGTAAGATAATTACTTTATAAAAATAATGCATGAAACAATGTACAGAAAAGGTATAATTAAACTTATATATATATATATATATATATATAATAATAATAATTATTTTCATAGTCAATTTCATTACACTTTTTTAAAAATTATACACATTTAAAATGTATTGTTAGTGACACACACATGCACATATTTATATTTCATAAATTATTTTAATAGAAACAATATTATCTATAGATATGTTTTTCAAATTTCTCAAAACCATTGACGCAAACTGAATGTCACAGAAAAATTTAACTCATAAAAATATGTGTAAGACAGATGTAAAGAAATAGTAGCGTAAAAATTAAATTGTTTGTTAAATATGTACAAATATTACCTAAAAAGACAAATTAGAATATCACTAAATATTTAGGTTACTTTTGATAAAACGATTATCTCCATGTTGTTTTAACTGCATTTTATCTAACAATTAGCAAAATACTGCTACCATGAAAATATTAACACATTAATTATGTAATCTTGTTAAAGTACTACAATAAAATGGTAATTAAGTACAAAATAGAAAACAAAGGTAAAAACATAATGTATATATAGAATAGACAAGTACATTTAATTTAAACTCTAAATACCTAGATTTAGACTGTAGCTTATGATATGGTGTTTCATAATTTGCGTAAAAAATGTAGAAAAGAGACTGTAATTTTTGTAAATTTTGGATAAGCATTTCCATTTTCAAACTCATGTCACTTGAGGTAATTCCTTCATTTTGGCATTTGATGGCTGAAAATAAATACACATAAAAAGAAATTTAAGCAAATTTGTCATTGGAACCTGGTTACCTGTTTCAGCATCTTAAAGAACAAGAATGATGATATTCAACAACAAGTAATAATTCATTTTCACACATGCTTGTAAGTTGAACATTCGAGTAAAGATAACAAAGCAAAAACTGCACTGAAGTCTTTATTTGAATAAAACACCTGAAAAATTAAATTAGAGATCTGCCTCTGATGACTGTCTGGATTTAAATAATAAAAATTATTTTTTGAACCATACTTTTCATAACATCCTTTCTAACGAAAACCTATGTTGTTCTATGCCTATTATATTAAAAACTATTTATAAATAAATGATTCATTCATTTAATTCTAACTACTTTAAATAAGCTACTCTAACTACTTTGTAGGCATTATTTCTATTCTAAAATCTTTAAAAGAGTTGCTTCGTCATTTCACTTTTCCACACACTCAAGCTTCACTTTAAAAACTCAGTCTAAACCGAGTTCTGGTGAGCTGTTAGAGACACCTGAATCATCGACTTTTTCGCAGATATTCTAAAAAGCCAAAATTGCTGTTTATTGGATAATCCCACCTGTTTATCAGTGGTAACAAGTAAAGTGCACAGGGGGGAATGCGTTAAGGTGGGACCAGACCACCATCCATCATCAGGCTTATCCGTGTACGCTAGAGATGTGTGTGATTTTCTTATGGATAAATGATTTCGTGGCCTGTTTGGAGTGTTCTGGCCATCAGGCTAATCCTTGCTATATTCCAGATTGTCTGGGGCTTAAAAAATTGATCTTTTCACAAGACCAATTTTAATGCTAGATTTTCTTAGACAGACAAACTTCATTGAACTGAATTAGCATTACGGAACACCATAAATATGCAGCAGCAAGCAGCAACAGAAGCGGCTTTACTTTTGCTTGTGAAAATAAAATTTTTGAAAATTATTTTTAGGTACACAGGCTAGTACTCTATTTCAAAATATAAAATGCATGCAGTTCTCTTTATATTTTCCAATAGAGCAATAACCTAGAACCCGGTTAAGTGGTAGCTAAATTTACATACAAATTTAAAAACAAAGCAGACAAAAAAGTTTAATTTAATTTGTGAATAAAATTAATACTTCTGTTGAAGGAAATCACATGTAAATATGGAATTTTATTACACTATTCAATTCGACTGAAATATTGTTTCAGTTCGAAATAACTAAATCTCTACTGATAAAATATTAATTTTCAAATGCCAATAGAAATTGGAAGATTTTGAAAAAAAAATAATTTAAGATTATTATATTATTTAATAATATTTAATTAAATATAAATATATATTCATACATAAAGAAAAATAATACCTAAATACAGAGTTTTTATTCAGAAAGTGGAAACTAAGCATTCACATCTTACACTGTTCAGAAATGGATGGAGTCGTGATTTTGCATTTTGAAGAGCGCGGAACTATTACTAGGCTACTGTGTAGGGTATTGTTACATAAACCTGTATAAATATATATTGTTTGTTAAATAAATTTTGTCTTTTTACGCAATGTGGTATGTAAATAGTCATTTAAACAGTTATAAGAATATAATATGTAATCAAAGTATGAATTTGTGCAGTGTAGAAACAACAAGAATATTCATTTTAATTTACACATTGTATATATTTTGCAATTATTTGAATAGAAATGAATGTATCAGTTAGATTTGGAAACATTTAAATTGAATGAATGTAATATTTTGAATTGTTGAGATTTGTTCAAATGTTATATTTAAAATTTTTCTTGATTATATCTCCTAGATCCCAATAAGAGTTTGTCGAAAGATACTATGGCGCAGATGCCGTATAATCCAGGATGCCAAACTCTGAGTTTGAAGATATTTTGGCGGATTTTCTTATCTATGTGACGATCTGGTTTTTATTACGTCACAGACATGAAGATCAATAAGAATTATGCAGAAAATTCAATTTTGGCAATCCTGGTATTTACGTCATTGCGCACATCACAATACGTCATCTTGGCAACATTTCTTCATCGCCAAAAAAATTCAGAACTTGGACTCCTGCATTATGTGTCATATGTGCCTAGATTATGTAAAAATGGCTATATTTGTAGGTGTTGAAACTAAATCCCTTGAATTTTTGGACATAAATTAAAAGGACAGGTAGACAAAATGTTTATAAATATACATACAAATGATATGTCTTGATGCTGGTCTGGTTTTACAAATTACGATTGCATTTATAGCGTGAATTGTATTTAATTATAACATTTTTCCTATTTTAAATAATTTCAAAATTCTTTGTTAGCTACTTAGATCAATAAAATTAATATAACAGGATTGAAAGTCACTTAAAAATTCAAAACAAATAAACTAAAATAGAATAACAATTAATTTTTTTTTTCTGAAAATCATTTTTGATATTTATTGTATTTTTTTCAGTTATTTTATTAAAATGGAAGCTGGTACATTGTCATTGTAATTGAAAATAAATGAAAATGTTCAATCAAATACAAAATCTCTGTTAGGCTTATGCGAAGAAATTATATAAGTCTGAAATAAAAACAACGATTAAAACTAATTACAATAAGAAGATTGAGATTTAAATCATTGACTTAGAACTATAACGCAGTTTGAATAACTCCAACGAGATGTGAATTTGTATTGTTACGCCAGAAAAGTTTAAGCATAAATTTAATCCTAATATTTGTCCTAAATCCTCCCTAGTTTTCCGGAAGAAACAATAAGAATAAAATCAAACAATGAAAATCAACAACAAATAAAAATACATGTAAATGAAAGCAATAATAGAATTTTATTGAATATCTTAGAAAAGTTACTGTGTACTTTAAGAATTTCATGAGAAATTCCAATTCTGTAAATGTTGCATTATTTCTGTTATTCATTTTGAAGTGTTTGCTTCACTGCATTATCTACAAAGAAAGGCTGATAATTCCCGTTACATTGGAAACGTCTCAAATAAATATATGTCAGTCGCAATCCGAAGAATGTCCGCCGCACGTCTGTTTTCATTACATCCAGATTTGCAATTAAGTTTTGTAAGATTTATGACATCAAATGCGAAAAAGATTTTGTGTAAGGCTTTGCATAATTTATCATGTTCTAGTCATGCGTTTGTTGGATTCTTGACATAAGTGTTTAATATAAATGACTTTCATTGGAAAGATTTGCTTGAAAGTAATCTGGTGTTTTAGAAAAAACATGTCGGAAATGTTCTTTTCTTTATTTAAAACAATAGAAATAAGCATTCTCTGGAATTAAAATTACGTCTAATAGTAAGAATTACTTTGACTTCATGCTAAATTTCAGCTGAAGGATTTTAATATTATTGTATATATTAAACTAATATATATATAAAGTATATATATACATACACATGTGTGTGTGTATAAAATAATTACTAAATACTTAATTATTCCAGCACTTTTACTTTGAGTTTTATAAGAAAGTTACTGAATTTTAATTTTTTTTATAAAATTTGTGTAAATAGCTTTAGGTTCTTTAACAACAATTTATCCTGTGTATTTGGACTTAAGTTTGTCTGGTTTTTTTATTTTATGAATATTTAAACTTTATGAAGAAGTCTATAGTGAAATATTAAAATGACTTTTGATATTTACATTAACCATTAATTTTAAAGATTAGATACGTATTAAGTAAAATAAATAGGGTTATTTCTTGAGGTTTACTATAAATAACTACATTTTATTTAGTAGTTTCTAGGTTTTAAACATGTAAAAATTACTTTAAATAATAATCATTTCTAAAGTAAATTTGTGTAACAAGAGACATTATATTAATTTAGATATTTATATAACTTTGGTATATATATATATATATATATATATATGTATATATATATATATATATATATATAACTTTGGTATATATATATATATATATATATATATATATATATATATATATATATATATATATATATATATATATATATATATATATATATATATATATATATATATATATATTAGCATTAAAGAAGATTCCTTTTTTAAAGTTAAAAAATTATTTATCTCGGAATATAGCACGGATTTATTTTTAAATGTTTAAGAAATACAAACAGATTTAATTCATTAAATTAGTTTTTAAAACGTTTTTCTCTTTAAATTTTTGTAAATTTGTCATCTTTCTAATTTAGACTTGCATGAAATGCTTAGATAAAAACGTGATGCTTTGTTTGTGTTTATTGCTGAATGGTCAATTTTAGCAAAGGATAATAAGACCTGGAAAAAAGTTTAAATTGGACTCCTAATCACTACGAATTTCCATGCTTAAGGTGAGATTCAACCCCACTGTCTTTTGAACTGAATTCCAGTGTTAATAGTTGAGCTAATAGCTCAACATGAAAAGAATTAGAAAATATATTTTTTTATAAATTTGATAGTGTTAAAATTTAATTTATTTTCAAAGGTTTACTTATTTTTCCATACATATAAACACATTAGCAAATCTTAGCAAATTATTTGTTGAATTTATAGAAACAGAGAAATATATTTATTGAAAATTATATATGTTTGTAAGTTAATTACTCAATAAATGTCATTAACTGAATTTCTTTGTTCTAGTCGTGAAGAATTTTTTTATTTATTTTTCATTTTGCATTTTTTCCCTATGAGCTTCTATTTTCTCAAGGCGATAGTTAGATAGAAAAAGGCACATATCTAATAATAAAACAATGAAATAAAGCATGCTTGTATAGGTTTCATACAATTTTCCACTTTAAAAGTTAGTTTTATTTTTATATTTTGCTGAATGAGAGAAAAGAAGTCAATCCAATATAATGTTAAAGAATTGATGCAGTTTTGAATCAAAAAGTCTTCAACTATGCAGGGGTTCATCTTTTACAAGGAATTAAAACAATAAAAATGTTGCTCATTATTTCACCTTTATCTTTTTTAAAATGTATTTTCTTAAAACTAATTAGTTTTTAATTATAAATTCTGCTAGTTCACTGAAATATATACTATCATTTTTAATGGAAACGTATGAATACTAATATATTGATTTATAGATTTTAAATTTCAATTCACACACACATTTTTTAATCATATAGATCAGAGAAATTGAGTTCCTATTTACCATAATAAAGATAACCTTGCAATTCAGAATATTTCTCTTTGTGTTTTCTAATACCAATATTTGTTTTGTAAGCAGTTGTAATAAGCAGTATCCTATAGTCGAATACTTTTCAAGTATTATACTAAATTTTTTATCCAATTTCTTTCTTTGATATTTGATGATAGGGAGGATTTTATAAATATGTGTCACGTCTGTATATTTTAATAATCTTGGAGACCAGGGTCTCTGTAACATATTTTAAATTATAAAGTACATACCTTTTGAGATAAGATGATATTCAGAAATATATTTCCTATGTGAACATTATTATTAAAATAGCGAAACCTATATAAAAAATTTTTTTGCCAAGATTGATTTTTTATATGAATGATTGCCATTTTTATTAAAATTTTTTAATATGCATAATATCAAATATAAATGCAATATCAGTTTTTACTTTCATTTTATTAATGAAAAATGAAGCAAAGTATTTACTTATATTTTTCTGTTCTTTTAAAAAATTAAATGAATATCTTCTCCTTTCATTTTGTTCTCTAACATTCAATCATACGAAAAAATTTCACCTTCTTATACATGGATTATATCAATGTCGATATATAAAAAGTGAGTAGAAATTCCAGTTAACAGTGGGTTTCATTGTTTAAATTCAAATCATCTTAATTGAAGTCGGCGTCCGGTAAATGTTCTTTGTTGTTTTCAATTATGTGGCTTCTTTAAGAAAGTCCGCATGTTAGAATGAGGATTCCCATTACCCCAAGAATATCTGCTTCATCATGCAAGGCATGATAATTCCTTAAAAAAAACGTCTCAGTATTTGCACTGGAAAGTACTTATTATCCAAACATGCATAGGCTGCAAGACGGTGGTTATAGTTTAGACTTGACTTTCCAAATATACTGGAATTTGAGTTGGAAAAGTGAATTTCACATGCACTTTTCCAAATATACTGGAATTTCAACTTCAGCAATGCACTTAGATATCCATCATACGAAGGCGTCGATTGAATATTCGCAACCGTAAAATATAAAGAAATCACACGATAAAAATTAAAAGCAAATGCAAGATGTATGAAAATTAGTTTGCAAATAAGAGATTTTTCAAAATTTTAGTCCGTTAATAGGAATTAAAATTATCATTGAATTTATTGGACAATGTTTGAGACCAGCCACTAGTTTGTAAAGTAGAGATTCGTGACAATATGCAACAACCGTATTTTATTCAGAGGAATTTCTCAGCAGTTTTCAGCTTGATTCCGAGCTATTTCTGGCTGAGTTATTTTTTGTAGCAACACTAATTTCACAATCAAGCTAAGAAAATACTTACTACCCACTGTTATGAAAACGAAACAAACGAGCATTTTATTTTCATTCTAGAAAAACACATTTTAATTTCTGGTAATTATGCTGCTTTCAAATAATTTAATATGTTTCAACACAATAATTAATTATCCGTTGAATTCGAGAATGCAAATTCGCGTTCCCAGGGGAATAAATCATAAATTGTATAAAACATTATTATCATGAGTCTACATTTGAATTGACACACACACATATATATATATATATATATATATATATATATATATATATATATATATATATATATATTGTAACGATAAATCATTACTAGAAAAAGTTTGGTTGTAAAACAAATATTTAATTATTTAGAATTGCTTAAATGTGTTATTCAGAACCAAGTAATAGCATTGAATTACAAAATCTAAAGTTAAACTGCCCCTTAATTGACTTTCTAATGCAACTTAAACAGATTCTTATTTTTGCAGAGTGATGTTCAACACATAAACGATTATATCTAACAAACATGTCCCTAGAGACTTGTATATTGGCAAAAGTCGAGACATTTTGATCTTTATGCCGGAGCCTTCCAGCATCTCTACTTTTTCTTTTCTGGGTGTTGCCAGACATTTTCTTGTTAATATTTAATGTTTCTATACAATTGTTTCTTTGCAATCTTAAACAAAAGGCTTTTATACTTGGTTACTTAGCCGCATTTTTTTCGTTTACAGATAACATCATTTAAATATTTGAGAATGACATGATAATACACCGGATAAGGTATCTAAGTAATAGTTAATATGACAAAGAAAATAAAAATAATAAGAATATCCACAAATTTCTCAACAATGCTGTTCTTCGTTACCTGAAAGGGAATATATGTTTTTAATTTATGCATCATTTAATCGTGTTCATACAGCTATGCAATCTGTATGAATGCATAACTTAAAGAATATACATCAGTGATATAATTGAATTCATTTCTTAAAATAATAAATTTAAAATGAATTATTAATCAGAGAATAGTTTTATTAAAATGTATAGAGTATATTAAAATAAGTTTTAATCAATGAAAATAATCTAAATATCATTCAGTTACACATAGTAATAAAATTATATAATATCTACTTTCTTAGTTAAAAAGCATTTTGTTTATACTTTCTTAGTTATTTAATAATATAACCAATACTTTATTAATTATTTAATATACATAAACATAATACTTCACATGTCAGATTCCATACTATAACATTGCTTTCATGGACCACTAGTAGATTAAACACAGAACGCGAAGTAAGAATTTCAATACTTGGAAAAGAAAGATATTTTATGTTATGAAAAATGGTAATTTTTTGTCACATTATCCAGAAATTCGTTCACTCAAATGCGATAGAATTATCACAACTATTTTTGATAGTTTCATGAAGTGGAAGACCACGGTAATACGAAGAGCACACAATGTTTTTCCCTGTGGACTTAACAAGAATGATTGGCATACCTTTAAACCTAAAGTATGCAAGACCGAAATGGAGCCACTCTTTTGCAACCAAAAGGAATTTAGAAAGCCATCAGGAACCGAACGTAATAATATATGATCGAACTGTGTGCCCTGAGTATATATGAAACTATTAAAATTAGAAGAAAAAAAAAAAAAAAAAACAGACATCAACTCATATATCAGTGTTGGAAGATTTGTTTGGTGTTTGTAAAGTATATTGAAAGTGAATTTTGAATCGCAGAAAATGTGTTTCATGAAGCGACAAGAAACATTTTGCGTTTTTGCACTCAGATGGGCAAATTTGGGTATTAATTAGATTGCATAGTTTAAACAGGCAAATTTCACCGTTTTGAACAGATCGTTTGACATAAGTTTTTGTGTACTGTTTTTAGTAAATTCAAAATGGCAACGCTTATATAAACATTTTGGTTCTTGTTTTGTTCAGACAATTACTTGAAATTGATAAATATCACTTAAGAGAAAAATGAGCCAAGTCACGCTGCAGAATCGCTATAGTGGATACATCATAAAATATGAGAGCATACATTTTCATTCGGCTTAGAGCTTTGCTCTAACTCTGTAGAACATAGCCGGAAAAAAAACAAATTTTCATTTGGTGGAATGACATCCAGATTAAGTAATGGCATACGAATTTTACAGCCGAACTGGTGATAATCTTTTTACAGGAATTTATGCAAAAACATTATGCTTAGAAGTGATGTTACAGTAATTGATATTCGTGAAGGAATATCGCTTTATTAAAGAACATATTCCCATCTTTTTACTGACATATATTTTTTGTCTATTGCAGCTAAGTAGAATTGTCTATCTATATTAAATATAGATGTGTATTGTATTTAATATATATATATATATATATATATATATATATATATATATATATATATATATATATATATATATATAAGGAATATTTGATGAAATGCAATTTTCCTAGCAAGTTTTTTTAAAAGCATCCTTCTCGAAACCCTAATCAAAATTATTTGATAATGAGAGAAATATACTAACACTAAAGTACCTTATATCAATATTAAATAATACCATAACTTAGATTTTTATCGAAAAATCAAATTTTGAACTACTTCTGAATCATGTTTATGTCGCCAATTTACATCAAACTTTTTTTAAAATAATAATCAGACCTTCAAATTTCTTATTTAAAAAATAGTTTGTCAGATATTTGATTAAGTGATAACACTTTCTTCCAATACTTACATTTGATTTTTTCTCATATATAGTCTTAGAATCATAAGAATATAATTTTCATTGGATTCAGAAAAACAAATATTGAAATTTATATTGTACTTATTTTATGAAGAACCTTAGAACATGTTATTAATTTTAAAGTTAATGAGACTATTTTTTGACCATTATTCTTCTGTTACTATTCCAAGAATTCTTTATTTTATTCACTCATTAAATTATGATTTTCGTTCTTTCTTTTATTTGTGATAGTCATGATTTCTTAGCAATATCTTTATAACAGCTAAAATAACTCATTTAATTGATTTGAAATTATCTCAATAAATCTCATTATTTTCAGTTTTTCGATAGCATCTTTTTTCGCTTGGATTCGTAAAAAAATGAAAAAGTAGAATATACATAGAGTTATCATCTTCAAATGTGGGAAACAATATCCAAACACATTAGACCTTAACATATTTTTGATCACTTTTATACATCATGGTTTTCAATGTTTTGCTGATTGTTTGCACTTACTTGGTTCATAACTTCCTTTTATTAGATCCTATAACTATCCTTACTTTTTATTAGTCATAAAATGAGTTAATTTTATGTAATAGATTGATTGATTAAATTCAATCCATCGATTCATTAGATTAAAATGACACATTTTGATAAGTTGAAATTATGAGTTTAAAGTTATATCAGGAATAACTAAATAATTGATGGGGGTGTGTTACTAAAAACTAAACATATATAATTTGGGCGAAATCAAAATGTAAAAGATTTTGTACTTTAATCAACCACAGTTGCAAAATGAATAAAATGAATATGACAGTAAACAATATACAAAAATTTAATATGAAAGAACTATACAAAAACTTAATTCAATACTTTGAGAGAGATAACATTGAAAATGCATGAGAACTTGGTTTTATGAAAAGGAAACAAATAATTTTGTTTTAAGACGTTCAATAAGACTTGTATTCTCATTAAATTTTTGATTGCAGCATATTTTCTTAGAATGGATACGAAATGTTAAGTTAACAATCAGATACTCCTTGATTTTTATGCAGGTTATAATTATTTTTTTTTTGACTTCAAGATAAGCGACAGGATGTGACAAGAAATATGAGTGCTACACAAAAGTTAAGCTAAGATAAATTAAAATTATCATCATATTTTCCAACAAATCAAGGTGTACCCAATTTTACACCGATATTGATCCGAAAATATTTTTAAAAGATTTATTCCTTATTAGAAGAAGAGAAATCTAAAAGTTGACACCATAAAATCTAATCCATGAGTTGCTCTATTTCTGTTTCAAATAATGTTGTTCAGGGAAGGGGCTGCCGGGTTAATGACATTATCATGATTTGAAAGAGAGAAATCAAAACTGTCTTGAGAAAATATTACGACATGAAATCTTTCAGAGCAGTCTAAACGAATTTTTGTCGGTCAAATTACAGTTCCCAAAAGCATTCAAGGAAATTTATCCATTTAGATTGATTCTTACCCCCTTCCTCATCATTGTAATGTTATATTGCATGCATAAAATTAAGAATATTTCGGATTCTTATTTGTCTCTTTTTACCAAAGTAGGTCTGATACTTTTTTGTCCTACGCACGTCCTCGGCATCTCTTCCATTATTCGAAGAGCAGTCCATGAAAAGATGAATAAGTATAAAAACAAATGTAAAATCGTTAAGTAACCTCAAAACAATTGTCAATTTTAAACTTTAAAATTGCAGGGTAGTTCTTATACGGTGATTCTTATTTTAGCCATACCTTAGTGATGAAAAGATTTTTCTGATTCCTTCGATTATATTTACAAGAAATAATAAGATTAGCAGAGCTTAACTGTAAATTCAATAAAAAGTTTATGGTTCGTAACTTATTATCCAACAAAACTAGTTACAAGGAAAATTTTATAGCAGGATTTTTAAATTTCTTACTTGTTAGTTGCCAAAACTTGTGGAACAGAAATAAGTTATTTCCGTTGTGTAAAATAACTATCAACAAACTGAAACATTTAAAGTACTATATTAATTTATTTTAAGTTTGTGGGCTTGGTGGCAACCATCATTGCAATACATCAAATGCTTTCAAAAAGAGTACTTAAAGAGTTCCTTTCTATAGAAAATAACTCTTGACAGTCTTTCTGTTAATTGCAAAAAATACACAGCTTAACGTAATTTTGACGTTCGCAAAGTGCTGACTACAAAAAAAAAGGTTTTTTAAATTCAGTCTCTTGTCGTGAATATCTTTCTCATCTTCCAATTCATCTTATATTCTTATATTTATTGGATGATATGTTAGAAGCGAGATCACCCTCATAAAAATGTCAAGTTTTGGTATTTTACTGTATTCTTACATTTTCGTAAACTTATGCAGGTATGAAAGGAAATTCTTTAAGTAAATATTATAAAAATTTATCTTTATTTACTATTCATCTCTGAGTAAATTTATAAAATTCCATGAAACAACATGTGAAAAGAAATTAAAAAAATGGGGATAACGGAAGAATTCTAGTTTCAGAATTGAATTCAGCGTAAACACTTACATTTTGTACATTAAAAAGAATTATGAACAACAAAAGAACTGTTTACCAGTATTATTTATAAATTCGCTTTATTAAAATTTTTATCTTGGTTCTTTTGAATTTATCATCACTTTAATGGACTTACACAATTCAAGTTCCTTGAATTAGAAACATTCTTTAATCATTCAATGAATTCAAAGACATATCAAGGATTCTCTATTCTTATCAGTCAACTAAATACTTTTCTGTTGTTTTATCTCACAATCATATGAACTTCCTTGGTGTAGATTTCGATAAGGACAAAGAGATCAAGTAATCCAAATAAAATCATTCAGTTCGCTATATCTATTACTTCCCTTGCTATCCTGAATCATTTCTAGTTATTAGATAGCATAATTATTAACCAAAGATCAAAGGATAGCGAGCTTTTATATGAAAACCACAATCTTCTTGATTAACTTTTGTCTATTTCATATCATTATGTCTGTATAGGTACTATCTCTTATGAACATATTCTCCAACCTAGAATTCACATATTGTACTTGAACAGAAATGAGAATAGATTTGTCCCTACGATAATAATTATTTATCAAGAAAGATGACAAGAGTTTTTGTTCATTGCACTTATCTATAAGAATGTTTTTGCTTATCTTTATAAGAAACTGAATGGAGCTCTATTAAACTTTGTTGCGAGTTCTGGTAACATTGTTGTAAACCTGGTCTTCAATTTCTTCTTCAGTGGAAACTGTGATATAGAAAAAGAATTGTAATTTAGACAGTATAGTGTTGATTTCCTTGGAAATTTCTTAACTTTTTTAGTAGTTCACATTTGTTCTATTTTATATTTGTCAGATTTAAGTTAAAGCTATTCATTTCTCTTGTCGTTTATGAATAGAAAGAGAACTCACCATATGAACTTGTATTTAAAGAATTTTCATTTTAATATTAGAAGTGTCTATAACTGATACAAACTATTTAGTGGATCATTTTGGCTCGAAATTTCATGAAAATCTTCTCCAGTTCTATGAAGGATTAGAGAGATAACCAAGTAGTTTATTGGCTAATTATCTGACTTACATGCCAACAGCCTTGAATTAATGACATGGATTCTGTGAATATAAAATAAATAGTGTCCATGACCTGTTACGAAATACATTAATTGTTCTCTTGATTTGAAGGTTCCTTCTTATTTTTAAGATCAGTTTACAAAATTCTTTGTCTCTCTCTCAACCACAGATTTATTTTTGTTACCAACAGATAATAATCAATTATCAACAAAATTTAATTTGGATTACAACGTATGATATGTAAGACATTGAAAACAAACAGATCCAACAGACCAACAGATCATAATTAATCATCAAAAAATTTAATTTAGATTACAGCATATGATATGTGCGACATTGAAAATCAGATTTTTATGATATATGTAAAATGAAGCAATGCATATGTGAGTTGATATAATAGGGATGTAGTTTTAAGTTCAATGTTTTGTAGAGGTTAAATTTTCAACACAATCAGGGTTTTTTGGGACAGAGGCTTGCTCTTATAATTATTTGGCAGCAGTGAAATGTGGTGTGCCAATAATGAATTTAACAACTGAAGCTAATCAAATAGACTATTGTTTCCAACGGCGAGCACACCAAGGGTTGAACCCTATGCCACCACAAGGCCAGAAACTGCTACTCATTTGTCGTTACCCAGCGGGCACCTGTGAACCAAGTCACGGAGGCAAATGGTGTTACCCGCGTCATACCACCCCAAACCCGTTTATAGGGTGGGCCACATTCATTCATCATCACGGAAGAAAGAATAGTGAAACACAGAGAGAGCAGAGAAAGAAAGTAACATCCATGCCCGAGCCGGGATTCGAACCCAGAACCCACAGCTCATGAGTCAAGAGCGCTATCCACTCAGCCATCGGTCGGCAATCAAATAGAATATAAAAATATATTTTTACAAATACATAATAATAGATACAAGTACTAGTGAATGAATCTGGAAATCCTTGGATATCAAATTAAAGTTCCACATTTTTTTCATCATTTTGTTTCTTGTATTATATCTCTAATATAATTTGCTTTTATTGCAAATTATTCTATTTTTAACAAA